>CABFPE010000321.1:885365-910119 GCA_900660155.1 Hofstenia miamia | reverse complement strand
GTTTTCCATCAATTTTAGCTGACACAAGCTTGCTGACCAGACTGGACTGGCATACATCAGAATAGAGAGAATCATTGTCTTGTAGAGAGTCAACTTCACTTTGAGCCCGGCTGAAAACGGGATATTTCTCCTTAGAAGGTTCAACTGGCGAGATGATTTTTTGATTTGGTGGTTGATGTGGGCAGACCAGGACATATTGTACGAAAATGTGACCCCAAGATCTTTAACGATGTCTTTAGAGGTAATCACGTCACCGCCAGCGGAAATTATGCATTCTGGAGCCTTGACATACTTGAAGACGATTTTAAAATTAATGTTTGTGATAACGAAATTTGTCAAAGTAAATGTGTAAACTATCTAGATGTATTAAGACAGTGACTTAAAATTCGATAATTTCTTCTCCCACAAATTAAAAAGATGGCATGTGGAATAAAATATTTGTACTATTTACGCCATGTACGAAAATCGTCGCATGTAGAACTAATTCTTTCATTTGTCTTAAGTCAATTTAATTAGTGTGCATTTCTTTTTCAAAATCTCACATCGCAAAAACGTTTATCATTAGCAAAAATGTTTAACTGGCATTTAGAACACTTAATTATATTGAAAAACATGAATCCATAACGCAATTAAGATCATCATATGATATCTTGGCCACGAGTTATTTTATTCAGTATCAATCTTTATGTATGATTTACAAATTTATCCATGAATTAAGTTTTCTTAATAATGACATCAAAATCAATAAAAGAATTACTTTTAAAACTGTCTTTTAATTAATATTGCATATTTAAATGATTTTGTGAATATTTTGGTCATATGTTCGTTTATAGCTTTTATATACATTTAAGCAATAAATTTGCTTTGACTCTAATTCAAAATTTGGTGCTATGTGTTTTCAGCACAATTTCAGTATCTTGAGTTGCTCCTGTCTAAGACATTGTTTTAAATGTTTAACGTTTTTTTGTATATATACTCATACTTGCGCTTTGTACAATTTAAGAAACCGCTAGCTTGTGCTTTGAACAATTCCCCCGTACACTTGCGCTTTGTACACCTTATTAACTTTCAGATAACTTTTCTCGAAAACTATGCACTTTAGCAACTTTTGAATTATGCAATATAATTGTAATTAGTATTTTGATATATAATTTTTTACCAGAAGCAACAAATTTGACAAAAAAGTTTGCATGATCCGCAGCCTTACGGTTTGTACACAAAATGCACGCATACTTGCGCGTTGTACAAACACAATCTGATCAAAAACATTTAATTCAACAATCAACAATTATGCTAGAAATTATAACATACACAGGCGAGAAGGCCCTTTAGAATGAATATTTAAACCAGATTTTTCGTGTATTGGTACAGCTCAAAAAGGGTTGGCTGGTTACTACTTACTAGTAAATATACTTACTAGTAACTTTACTAGTAAATTAATTTGAGCTAACTGCGGCAGGTTACGGGGGTTAGTAGTAGCAACTCTTTTCAAGTTACCGGTGAGGTCGAGTGTTAGCGCGATAATGTAGTTTCAACCAAACAAACAACATTATATTACGTTTTCACTCTTGCATGCATTAATGTAGTTATACAAACAATTAACTACTAACTGGCACGTAGTTGATAGACAAATCTCCAAATAATTATTCGTAATGCTGGACATCATTTTAGCAGGATACTAGTAAGTTACCAATAACCAGTTTCAAGGTTACTGCAATTTGCCAACGCTAAGTTCAGCAATTCATTGAACTTAACGTGCCTATGTGCTTTTTCGTGCTGTGTCTTCTAAATGAGCAGTCTGTATCAATTGCAATTCATATATGTTATAAGTATCATGTACTGCAAATACATAACTAGCTAAATCAATGCGATTTAATATATTTACGCACCTATTAATAATGATTAATTTGCCTGAAATGAAGAGTAACTACAGAATAATAAAAATTCGCGATTAAAATTTTGAAGGACACATTTGTTCTAGATAGACCTTTTCGAATGTGCTAGTCATTTTCAAACTGTATATTTAGGTGTGCGTGTATTTTTGAAGATTATAAGATAATTTTTAAAAAAGTGTACAAAGCGCAAGTATGCGTACAAATTTATTTATATAGAAACTTCAATAATTTTTTAATAAAAAATCTGAATTTAAAAATGCTTTAAAAAGTGTTTTTTCAGTTATGGGGACATTTTCTAACATAAAAATATAGTCTAAAAACATTCCCTAATACCGAACAGCTAATTTGCGCTTTGTACTATAGAAAAATCGGCTCAGCTTGCGCTTTGTACACTTCTCTCGAATTTCCACTGTACAAAGCACAAGCATGAGTTTATATATAAATTTTTCAATACCTTAAAATAGCTGCCAAATCAATCGAATCAAATTTTCTTATAGCATATCAGGTTCACTTTTAGCAAGACCTCAGTATACTATTTTAATGACTATTGAGTATTCTTACCTATTTAAAAATTAAGATGTTCAAGCAATTACATAATTTTGAATTTTCTTAATAGTATTTTTCACATATTACCATTATTTTCATTTAAATTAGAATTTTATTTATTGTAGTTATTTTCCTGATAAGTCGCTGTTTTTCCTTTTCAACATATTCGCCAATGTGTTACAAATATTGTCAAAATTGCATTTCTATTTGGCTTTACAAATGAGTTGCACCTTAACATAAATATTTGTATAGTTGATCGCAATCTTCGACGATTGTCCATCAGTTGGTGATGGGGCTAGCTCGGCAACAAGTTCTATGGAAGGATACGAAACTTCCTCTCGGATGCCTATGAAACCTCAAATATCTGGTAATCTTTTATAAATTATACAGTTTAATATTTATCCATATCTTTCTATAGATTGTGTTAATGTGCTACATGGAGATGTGGCCATATAAGGATATTGAATATCTTGTATTAAAATCAATACAATATATATTTCCGAAAGAGCAAAATACTATACATTTATTTTGAGTACATTTATTTATAGTAATTGTAAAACAATACACCGTGTATAAAAATCAGACCAACATTCGGAGCTGTGTAGTGACAGTACTGTGGTTACCACAGCGAGTGAACCTAACTCACGTCTGGAGCAGCTGACTTTAAAAGTGACAATTAGTCAATCTAGTTGACTTTTGATCTCAAAAGACAATCGCACTGGCGCAAACCTGTAAGGGCTCACGTTTTCAATTTATGTTAACCACATGAAATACATTAAGCTTATTTTTCAAAATCGATATGAACATTTAATTGTATGCTCATGTTGATTTTTCATTGCCATCACACAAGTTTTCTTAGATAAATATTCATCTAATTTTTCTTTTTTATATTTTGAATGCATATAGGACAACTTACTTGGGACACCTGAAGTTTTTGCCGACGATATTCCATTTGTAAATTATGATTTTTTATCTGTTTCTATTTGGTTTTAAACAAAACTCTCATGAATTCTTTATTTTCAGAATGCATTCCTTACAAATGCTAAGAAAATATTTGACAACATGATATGGATGGGTTGGGACAAAATATCAGAAAACTATGACAGTTTTTTATTCCTTGAAGAAATATTTATTGACTGACATTTTTTCACACAATACTTTTAGCGCATTCTATTTTGTGATGTCTTACCAAAATGATGATATGGGGTAATATTAGTGCAAAGGGCATTGGTCGCCTTGAAATTACAGGTGGTATGATAAACCCCTCGAAAATACATCGCTATGCAAAGAGGCTTACTCTCAGTTAAGAATTATTAGGTGGAAGAAAATATTTATTTATTAAATTGGCCTGGAACTTCTAAATTCCATGGAAAGCATTGTGGAAAATTGGAAGCGAAAATGTCCACAAAAGCACCAACAAGCAACAAATGATTGAGGGAATTCTTCAATATTTCAGGATGAAAATCAGGCAATAATATTTTCAATGCGATGGCATGCCAGGAATCTTGCTGCTGTATTAACAGATAAAAGCAAGCTATTAAATGTGTTGTTTTCTATTTGAACTTAAACTATCCCCAGTAATTTCTTACGGACAAAACTAATAGTTATATTCATGCGAGGGATGGTAAGCTGGAATGCTTGATACATTATGCGCATACAAAGTTGTTTATCATAAAACAAATGCAGATAAAATCATGCTACAAATTTACCCAGAATTGGAAATTTAGTACAATTTTAACCTTTTCCAAGTAATTGCCAATTTTCAATTATATTTTCCAGCTGGCCTATTTCCCAAAATATGTGGGATTACTGCCAAATTAAACTAAGGATGTACTTTACTATCAATTGGATTTTGTAAAGAGTAATTGCGATTTTTTGCTTATTTTACGTCCCTTGTAATGAAAGGATAGTACTGGATTAGCAGTCGGGGTGATGGAAGTGCTCACCCAGTACCCTTTGATCCTCGGCGAGCGATAAAGATATCAAAAAATATTCATTTAAGAAAAAAATTTTAAGAGCTCCAATTGCCTAGTCTGTAAGTGCCGTATTCAATTTCATCTGAATGCTGTTATCTGTTAGCAAGCGACTTTCGAGAAAAGTATCATAAAATACCCAGAAATACCCAAATCTGCAAGCTTTTAGATGACTTTATCAATTGAAATTTTGATGTATTTCGTCACCCGAGTACAAAGCCCCGCTATTTTAAAAGTGTATGTTTTTGTACAAAACTTTAAGGAAATTTGCCATATATGAGCGTTGTGCAACACCGTATACGCTTTGTAACATTCTCTCAAATAATCAGGATTTTTTAATTTTTGTTAAAACTAGACACAATTAAATTTCGTAATCAAGTTTTTAAATTCATCTGCTATCATTCGATACGAATATCCTTCACTGAGAACTATCAATAGATTTCAAAATAAGTTGGATATAAATCAGTAGCTGTTCTGATATAATGCATTGACTGACGATGGTGATACAATGTCAAATATTTTGTGTGCCAAATACTTGTCATGCAAATTTAATTTAGTATCACCACTGTAAATATACCTGCTCGAATGCCCGCTGTGTTTAATATGCTAGTCGGGTTTGATCTTCAATTAAATTGAATTCCCGCCAAGTGCAAATAAAAATCTAAAATTTCATGAATTATCTAGTCGCAATTTTTATAAGGCTTTAACAAAGTTGAAATCGTAATCAATCTGCCCATGTTACTTGAAAAATTGGGCTTAAATTATTCAACATTATTCTTCAAGCAGGAATTGAAATTGATTAGATTCATGAACTGGGATTATGGAATGCCAGTTTAAGTGAATCAATGTAGTTAATTATAGATATGAATGCGCTTATCAAGTCATTTTCCCACCATTTTTTATTAATGGAAATTTACAGCCATCTGTTTTTGAGAATTTTATTTGAGTTGATAACGCTTTAGTTGCTCTCAATTATGAATTACAAATCCTTTAAACTTAGATCTATTTTTGCGTTCGTTGACGTTGTGTCGCTGCTCCAGCAAATACTGTTGAATTTGTCTAAGTTAATGTTTATTTCTGTAATTACTTCCAGTTTCCAAAATTTGCACACAGCCTCACCGCTAGAGTTGAATAAACTTTTCAATAAAAGTAATTCTGTTCACGCAAAGCTTTATCATAAATGCCTGGAAGTTTAATATCACTTAATCTCGCGAAAAATAAACAGCGATAATCGCTCTAAAATCAGCGATAAGCCTAATCAAACCCCAGGGTTGTCGTAGTTTTGTGATAAAGTTTACGCTTAATACACAGAGTTTAACTGAAATGGTTAAATATGCAATTCTGAATTCGTAAAAGAATTTTGCATGGTTATAGATGTTATTTAAAATTTGGGTCGTTAAAGCAAATTTGCTGATACTTAATCTACAATCATGAATTGAAAATGTGCGAATTTACTACCTTTTAACAAACAAAGATTTCCATCGCGTTAAGCATGTTTCTGTTTTTACATTAGAACTTATTTTAAATATGTTGCCATGTTCTTGTTCTGAGCTATCACTTGTTTACTTTGATTTGTTAGTGAATTATTGATTTGGCCTTATAAACCTCACATGCTTAAAATTGTTGAGAAAAACTTACTTCAGTAATTGTTATTTTCTTTTTAGGGGTTAGCATATTTGCACTCGGCTATTAAAACTTTCGTATTCGCATGCATTTATTTGTATAGTTCAACTGCACTGTGAAAACTAAATGTTTCTAAATTTGTTACCAACATTTGAAAGACTATGATTTTTTCTCTTTGAAATTAGCAAGTATGAACTACTCTATCAATGATTTACTCATTGTGAGATGACAATCGAATTCGAATATAGACAACTAATATAAATTACTATGAAATCCTGTGTCAATATGCTAGTGATAGATTTTATTTATATGTACTTAGTTAATTTTATTTTAGCTGCGAGAATTTGTGTATGTATTGTGTTTAATTGAATGACGTCACAAGTGGCAAATAATTTGTTATGCGCAGTTTAGCATGTCTAACTTCTACATAATATATTAACAGATGCTTTTCTCATTATTAATTCACTGAATCGACGCATCGTCGTGTAGTACTATAGAGCACTCCACAATCACTTTGATATTTGTCACTGCTCCATTTCAAATTCCCAATATTAAATACGTTCTTCACTTCAACCTCATTTAATTTTAGATGATATTTTACTAGTTTTGGGTAGTATCGTCCTCCGCATTCATGGCCATTATCTGAAAATTTTATTCGAATTTTCAAGATAATACTGCCTAATCATATACTATTACTAAGGCTATTGTTTTTTTCGTACATGCTTAAAAGGATTTTTATTTGGCTCCTATCCCTTTCAAGTGTTTCTGTATAATTTTTACCAACAACTATTTTGCTAGCAGAATGCATATCTTAAAATGGGGTTTGGAAATGCTATTATCATTATTTAGCAGTGTATTTATTTGCGGTATTTGATTTCAGTTGAAACTTATTTTAAATCTATTGTAACTATTAAATCAATATTAAAATGTCTTGCATCATGAATTTTCATTTCTAATTTTTTCGAAATGTTATGCACCCCATTACGAACACCCATTTCTTTATAGCGCAGCATAATACCCCTCAATTTTACCACTCAATGTTTATAAGAAATGGAAGCAAATATGTCTTCTTAAGAGTATATTTGAAACTACTAAAGCCTTATTTTCCAGATGGTGTGCTATTAAAATGTGAAGAATCTGTCGTTATTTTACAAATTTTTTTCTTATGAAAAAATGACAAATGCAAATTTTATGCCCTTGTATATTACTTTTATATAACAAAATGAATTGCCCCCGCCTCCTTCAAGTGTTACGTAACAACTGAATAATCCCGAACTACCCTATGTTTTAACGTTGCTAATTATATGTTGTATTTTTTAAGTAGAGGCCACACATTGGGTCATAAAAAATCAAATTAATTAAAGTCTCTAACATCAGAATGTATAGCATGAATGATGTTTTATTTGAATTTTTGAGATATAGTGAAATTATCCGTTTGCTTTGTCAATTTTAATTTATCTTAGGTAACATAATTCCCAAGCATTAGCGGATGTGTCCATCGGTATCATTGTCAATAAACAAACACTTTATTCACATTGCTCAATCCTTTACAATGTAAATGTTTTGAAATATTCACGCGTAATAGTTTACAAATTTCCATATTAATTTCATATACACTCAACCTATTTTTTATTTGATCATTTCCCTTGAGCTGAACATTCTCTCAAAAAATCAGGATTTTTTAAATTTTTGTTAAAACTAGAGACAATTAAATTTCGTAATCAAGTTTTTAAATTCATCTGCTATCATCCGATACGAATATCCTTCACTGAGAACTATCAGTTTAACTCTTTTTTGAGGTATTGCTGACACCCCGAATTTCGCTGGGAAATCCAAAAGCTTAGAGGTATTAGTAGTCAAATCAAAGCTAGAAATTGAGATCAACAAATAATCCGATGTATGTTAATGCATATAAAATATATTCAAAAATTTCAGGGTTATAGTGAAAAATTTGACATATATTAATGTAAATTGCATTCGGAATCTCATTCTCAAATTTTTCTATCGTTTAATAGCTTCAAAAAATTTATTCTCATCTACAGGTGGGCATTAAAAAAATTTCGGATATGAGTGGGTTCGTTAAGAAAGCAACCCTGTTACTAAGTTGCATTGACAAATATATTATTATTTTGATTTGAGATTTAGTTTTCAAATCCATATATGTTTAGCAAACATAAAGTTCTCAGATACAATTTTCTTATTAATAAGCTATTTTAGCCTGAATACAACCGAATTTATTTATCTTAAAATCTTGCAATTTACATTAATAGTACTGTATATTTTAAAAAACTTACCAGATGTCAGATTTAAAACTTTGCAAATTTGTGTGAAATTGAAGAATGCTTTGTTATATCAAACCATAATATAATTCAAATACTTACCATCAAGGTTTCTCAGTGATGTGCCTCTTGGCCATTACCTCGCCCGGGGAAGCCACGCATGTTGTAGAACAGTGAGACTCACTCTGTTCATGCTTTAGAAGATTGTTGTCCTTGGGATTACTACCGATACTCTTCCAATGGAGTTTGCGGTGAACACTCCATCAGATCCTCTTGGCAATGTTTTCCCTGATAAAATGTGCTGCAAGCCGAACAGAGGGTACCATTATTTGTTTCCATCAACCAAATATGATTGTTTGATTAGCAGCCCCTGGGCTGGATGGCGTAACAAAACAAACACATGTCGCATTGGCTATTTAGATGTAATTGCGATATTGTTTTATTGTGTACAGCTCATAGCCGACATGACATGATTCATGTACATGCTATATTCGGAGACCCTCATGACATCTAATGATGAAATTTGTTAAATATAGAAGCAGATTCTCATTTGGCGCTCGCTTAGAGCGGCACTCATTGGTCTTGTTCAGCTATACGAATTGAGATTAATTAACCATCATTTGTAACCAACACTTTGGCAGTGTTTCTCGAATGTCGGCTTACCGGATAAATTCTATTTTATTCTTAAAATATAAATAATAAATTAGTCTGTTATTCTATTCTCCATTGATTTTTCATAATCCAATTAATACAGTAAGAGTTCATTTTAATATTTTACGTTACCATCGTTCACTTTCATAATCGCACCCACTCGACAAGTCATTGAAGGAATACAATTTTGCCATGTTGTGATTGGGTATAGCACAAAATTCTCCTTCCATCGACTTCCATAGACCATCAATTGTCTCCGATTTCCTTGTTTAACATTGCATCATAGACCAATTTGTCAACAGATCACATTTCGCGGTTCTGAGTTCTTCCGAAATCATCACACATGGCGAATATTTCTTTGTCTTCAAAAGATTTCGTAGTCTTAAGTTTTCATTGTGGTGCCCTTTGAACATATTGGTGTCTACTTGGAAGTACCTCAATCTTGGATTCGTGGTATGTAATAACCCGAGACCAGTCAGTTATGTTCCAAAATTGACGATCTGTGCACCACTGTGATCACTATAGATGAACGGTACAATGGTACTGTAGCCTTTTTCCCTGTAATCATTGTAGTGTTCATTCAAACACATCTTTAGAAATAAATATTTAATTTTTTGCAATATTAATGTCAATTTTAAAGATAATGAAAATTATTTACGAATTACTTCGTACCTAATCAGGCTTCAAACTTTCCAGTTAGAGCTTAACATTTTATCTTGCTATATTTTATCAGTGCTACAAGCATCTTGCACTTTTTACAGTGTCTATTAACCACTGAATAAGTTGGCCGTTTTTCTACATGCTGTGTTTTATTATCTATCTAGATAAAGAGTTGATTTTTGCACTGATGTAAACCTTATGTCAATTTCTCCTCCTCAATTTATCGGGGTTTGCTTTTAATGTTAAGCAGAAGTTGATATTTTTCAATGTGAAGTGAATTGAGAATTATCTTGAATTTCGGTAAAAATTACGTTTCTCATCCATGGCTTTGGCCACATAATTGGTATTGATATTTTCTGTCCTAAAATCTAACTCAACTTGTATTCATATTTATAACGCCATTGTTCTTCAATAGCTTGTCACTATATGCCCTGATTCAAACAGGGTAACTTCCAAGACTATTGACCATTTCGTGATTTAATATTAAACCTTCAATTGCATTACCAAGACAATTATGTTTTCACAGCAAGATTTGATTTCAACAAAATGTTGAGAAAAATCACATTTGAAGCAGTATTCTTTGTATTACAAATATTTATGCACCAATTATTAAAGGATAGTGCTATATCATTAAATGCTGGCAAGTGATATATTGCAGTTAAGGTCAAATTCTCAAATGCATTACCACACTCTTTGGCAGATTTCCAATAGCATCAAATTTTAATATTTCTGATTGATTTTTATACAATGAAGTTTTTATCAATGCCAAGCTACCAATACTAGCATAGTGACTCTTATTGTGAGGCAATGTTGTCAGGTTAATTAATACTAGTGTTTATGTAACTGTTATTTTACTCTAATTATAATTCGTGTCTAACAACAAAATAAGTTAGGCTTAGTACAATCGTATCTTTCAAATAATACGACTTTATGACCTTGTATTGTATGACTTTTTACATGGCCTTATTACACCTTTCTCAGGGTACCCTTGTTGGTTTGAATGTGGCATTTTGTTTTTTAGACCATTCTATATTTGTATTGTAAATATGATTTCGCCCTATTAATCAGCCTTTTAAATATGCATGTTCAGTAGAAATTTTTTAAATTTAATCAATTTGATTCGCTGAAATAGTTCATAGTATTCATTTAGATTACTTTTCTCGACGTGGCAGTGAGCCCAATTTATTGGATGACACATGCTATGACAAAATGTCTCTTCCAAAGTCAAATACACAATATCATTTTCAAGACGTTTTCTTTGATGCACCATCAATTGTAAGTAGTATAATTTAAGTGTATGTTTTCTACGCACAAGCGTGTGGCGCAATAATTCAAGTTTTCCTTTTGATTTTAACCGCCATTAATGGATGTTTGTGCTTGAAGAGAATCCCACTCTCTTAAATTTACAATAGACCAGAATTTAGCTGGTTTCAGTCTTAAGGGTTTCACAACGTGCTGCTTCAAAATAGAATTCTGATCAATTTTTTAAGTACCCATTTAATCTGTGTAAAATATAATCGCAATGAACTGTTAGTATTATATCTTAAGATCACAGAAATCTTTTTAATTTTGACAATGCCAATTTCACAAAATTGTTTTTGTTCACTCTTGATAACAATGTTACTTTGACAAATCATTTTTCACATTATTTTAGTGGTTAATCTTAACTAATAAATCAAATCATTTTATCAGTAACTTTACTTCATTGGCATTTTTAATAGTTTGTATACTTCTATTTAACGTATTGTCGATTTCGAAGTTTCAACCATTAATTGCAGTGAGTTGCTTTCTTAAATGCTTAGAAGTATGCTTTTTACAATGAGCATTCGATAGTATATATTCAGTAGTAAATTGCTGTTTAACTTTAACATATTTACTTTTGTTTTTCAAGCTGCGATCTCGCGCTAAGCCTCGAGTAAGTACTATTTTCACGTACTTGTTTAATTCACCCAGTTTTATAGTGGTTTGTTTGGGCACTAAATGTCTATCTTTCTAATTCAAATATTTTACTTAGTTAACATTTTCTTGCATGATTTTAGATCAGGCGAGTATTCCATTTTTAGGCGATTTGTCTTTTTTTGCGGTTTTTAGATGTTGTCCAGCTTTTTTAGAATTGTTTCCTCAACTAACAATTTTGTTTTGCCAAGACCTATGTTTTCATTCCAAACAAGATGCATTTAGCTTGCTTATGCCTCATTACCAAACTAGCATAATTTTAATCCTAACGTAATTTGCTCCAAGGTTTATTGTGTGAAACAAAGTTGGATAATACTAGGTTATTTGGTAAAGCTTCAAGCACATCAAATATTAGAATAGGTATATTGCTTATTTTTGAAGGACTTCCATCGTACATGAGTTCGAAGCTTCATACAGTTTCGTCTTGCATAGCTCTCCACTTAATTTTGTCATAGAAAAAAATCTACCTGCATCAACCATCTGTAAATTGAAGTCGAATTCTTCAATGATTTATATATTGCAATATAATATGGTATTTTTCTCAATTTGTTGAGCTTGACAAATTAATTTATCTGTGTGTGGAAGGTGTAGAAATATCGGCAAGTCTAATTGGTTCTGGGGGCAATTATTCTTTAACGTAGGAGTTGAGACTGCCACCTGCAGTTGACACAGCAGGAGTTTTATTTACTGTCTGCGAGTATATACATTGAAACGCATCTATCATGCGACATGTCGTTATCTGCCCAAACTCTGGTTCGCCCAAACAATTTTCCATAGAAATGTATCTGCAAAGCATTGAACACTTTCCGCTGAGCGACGAGGGACAACGGTACTTCGGTCGTCGTAATGAATAAAAAGGTTGTCAATGCATTTTTCTAATACAAGAAAGCTGCTAAAATTTGTATTTATTATCTTTAGATAATTAGGAAATCAAATTCAGATTATTTAAGGATAACTGTTCTTTGTGCTTCTTATGAAACCACATCAAAAATCAATTATGCAAACTTAAATATTAAGCAAAAACTTAAAAACGTGTCTACCGTGATAAATTATAGGACTCTGTATATAGCGACCACTTGCCTATAACAATCATAGTATCCAAATGCAATTATATGCATATTTGACTCTAGATATTTCCAATCATGGTTTCAACACACACTTGATCACATATTTTCAAGTTTGCCTTAAGAAGGCTTGTTATGTGTAATGCACATAAATGTAAATATATAAATTAGCTTTTAAAATAGAATTCTAAGTTTAAAATTTTGTAATTAGAAATATTTTGGAAATAGTTTTAGCAACACGTATTTTTATTGAGTTGATTGCAATTTTTCTTTCGCATCCACAAACTTCAGTAAAGAATTTTCTCGTGAAGTACTTTTCTCCCAGCAAAGTTTTGCAATTAATTACAAAGCTGAACAATTTGTAATATACGTCTCATGTGGATTCCCCTAAAGAATTTATAAGCTTATATCTAAGCCTGTTTCTTCAAATTGTGCTAGAATCCTGACTGACGGTTGGCATGTGCGAAATTTACTGAGTATATACATCACATATGGAGGCGCGCATCAATGCCAAACTTTTAAATATTTAATGTCAGGCATTTAATTTCTTCTTAAATTGTTGTATTATATGAATATTTAATCGAAGGTATTTCTGGTGATTAAGTTATTTAGTAGAATTTTTATGAACTTCTCTAATGCTTTTATTGATGCAATGTCCATCACTGTTGTGTGTATTTATTCGTTTACAATTTGCAATATGAGCATTGTTTGGCTTTGAATGAAGGATAATGTAGGGCAAAGAAATTTTTTCTTAGTGCTTGAGACTAGTTGAAATCAACTCAAAAGAATTGCTAAATCTGAAGACGCATTGTATTTAGTGGAACTCAGTTATCAATCTAAATTTAGAGGAAATTTTTAGTAAATATTTGGAATTTTCAAAAGGATTTTTTAGCTTGTATACTTTAACCTTGTGTGACCTGAGCTTTTTGGGCCTGTGCGAAGGATTTCCTCTTCCCTATTTAACTATGAATTGTATATTTTCCCATTTCAAAGACAATATTATACATAAATGAGTAAATATACAGTATGCAAAAGAATTTATAGCGTTATTAACCCTAGTATAATATAAGAAAAGTCACCAAGTCTCATTAAGATAGTTACTCACTTTTTTAGTGACAGGTTTAATGGGGAGGGGGTGGTGGTGATCGCCCCACTTCCCCTCATGTCTAATAGGATGTAAATGATGTTTCACACTTTTTAAGCAATTCAACACAACTTTCTCTTTTTATCATTTGTCTTTGTGCAGTGCATTCGATGAAAATCTATCCCACGTTACAAAATATTCGTATAAATTTTTTAAAAACCTTCTTAATCGTTGCTACATTTCATTTCATAAGAAGTTATACCCTACTGATACTTCTCCCTGTATAGCAATTATTAATTTTACTTTTTAAATTTAGATTTGAATTGCTCTTACATTTATTTTTTAATTGCACATGTATAATTCTTAAGGCTCGTGATTGACACTACTGTTCTCTGATTGATATTACATTTCTATTTGACTGTATCCGTAATGTTTAATCAGCATGACTAATGTCGGCGCTTAATTATTTGGCTTCCTTATTAGTCGTTGTCTGAAAATTCCTTCCAACAATTACTATAATATTCCAAATACAGAATTTGCTTTTTTAAATGAATGTAGCACATTATAGTTATATGCTACATGTACGAGGGAAGGTTCCAAATTTACTGTTTCAATTTCAATGAAATTTCCAAGGAGACGTCTAGTGGGCTACAAAATATTGTACAAAAAATTCTGTTACAGGAATTGTGTTATGTTATATTCTTTTGTATGATTTCACTGGATGCAGCACTGGTACAGTTATTGCAATTCTTCAAGATTTGGATTGATTTGTTTATTTCCTCGTCAGGGTTTTCTTCTACATGTTGCTTTCAAGGCCTGTCTTAACTACACGATTTAATCGGCCCGACTTTGTCGGATGGTTTTGTCTTAACTACCGAACTAAATCGGCCCGATTTTTTAAATGTATACGTAGGAATCGGTGGTTTTAGAATTGATCAGCTCGGTCGGTTTTTCTGTAAAAAAACAAATTCGGTTCGGTTTCAGTCGGTTTTTTTAATAGCATGCATATGCGTAGGTATTTGGCGACTCAGGGTTTCCGAATACTGTATTATCAACACACTAATTGATAATTCAATTCTATTGAGTCAATTATTGTATTGTTGCAATAAAACGTAGTAAATATTCACTGCAAGGCATAATACAATACTTGGCTATTAATGATTTCGTTTATTGTTGTGGGAAACTATAACAATAGTTTTATGTTTGATGTTTTTCTTTCACTGTAATATTGCATATAATAATCGCCAACCCTGGCGGTTTTGGTGTCAATTTTATATGAAAAATGGAAGTAGTACAGTATATAAACAAAAAGCGGTGTTACTAGAACAAAAATATAAGTGCTACAAAAGCTATCAAAGGTCTTTGTTTTTGTTCAAAATGACCAATTGGTTCGCATGACAGTTACCAAGCGAAGCGTGATTCTTTGATATTACTTGGCTGGATGTCGAGCCAAGTCTTTCACTGGCTGGTTGGAGCTTTGGATACAAAAGTAGCATCGTGCAAGTTTGGACTGATTAG
Source organism: Hofstenia miamia (assembly GCA_900660155.1). Lineage (NCBI taxonomy): Eukaryota > Metazoa > Xenacoelomorpha > Acoela > Hofsteniidae > Hofstenia > Hofstenia miamia. The sequence goes on along the minus strand of CABFPE010000321.1, from coordinate 894,870 downwards.
GAAATTCCAACATATTACTGTATCACAATTTCATTACATCATCTTCTCTTGCTACCAAAGGTGAGTTCATATATCTCTTCCATTCTGTGTTACTATCAGCATTATCATCTAATTGCTCTTGTCTTCTTGCAGCCAGCTTATTGTCAATATTACTCATTAATCCGCTGGTACGTATCTTTTTCGGGGGCGGTGCTGCGCTTGTGCTTGCGCTTTCTTCAGAGCTGGCAGTACCTTCGTCTTCAATGAGCCAATCCAGTTGTTGCTTGACGGCATCAGTGACAATTCTACTCTGTCTCTCGTCAAACAATGCCAATTTATAACAGGGACTAAGCGCACAAGTTACAAGATAAAAAATAGAAGAAAGCGTAGGCAATCTATCAAGCCCGCTTTAAATGTCGCCAAACTTTGCTTTACTGTTTGATTAGTAACAGTATTTGTGAGGCTGTTATAAACAGGCCAAGCATTCGATATGTTTCCATTTGTTTCAGCGGACAAGTAGGTAGTTGCTTCTTCGATAGGCTTGAGAAATTCAATCATACCATCACTTTCTTTCGAGGCCCTAATAAGACTTATTGAAACATGCCCGGAGCTCCTTCATAATCTTTATCAACCTCAAGAAGGATCCCCATCTTTCATCAATATCTTGCGGTAGCTGTTTCGATTTTTCCCGTTGTCTTTCCTCAGTCCTTTCAATATTCGGCTGACAACGTCACTTCTGTGAAAAAAGCAGCAATTCTTTGACATTTCGATCTCAATTCTGATGCAATGGTAGAAGCCTTGAACCCGTCAATGCATTGACATTTAACTTTAAAATCGGGTTTAACATATGCAATACATGTCTCCAAATAGCTTTCATTGTTAACTCCTTTCCAGAAATCGTAAGTCATGCTGCAGCCATACTTAGTTTCCTGTGGCAGTTCAGTCTTTAAATTGTGGAGCATTTTCTAGATGTATTGCGGAATTAGTTTCGCTTGAAACTTCTTTTCCCCTTTCACGGTTACCCTGAGATCGAGCTTATGAACAAGCCGTTAAAAATCTTCATTGTCGACAATTGAATACGGCAAATACCCGGATACTATGAATCGTGATGTCAAATACAGAAAGCCACATTGCCTTGCATCAGTTTTCGGATACGGATTTCCAAACACCGTTATCTTAGTCTTTAAATCGTTCTTTTTAGCAGTATCCCTTTTCTTCTTCGCATTCTGATCCTTATTTTTCCTCTTCTGCTCCAATTCCAACTCAGTATGAACCCGAGGATGATTATTTCTAAGATGTCTCCACATGTTAGACGTATTGCCATCCTTCGCGGTGACAGTAACATTACACAGAGTACATTTCTTTTTGCTCATCGGATATTTTGTTGAATTTTGAATGAACGAAGGACATAATTTCACAGAACAACGCTAGTTACTTTGATCGCACGAAAAGAAATGAAAGTATAATTTTAAGTACCTGCGCTGAGTAAACAAACACTAAAATGAATTGGCTCACACATTAAAGCGAAAGGGAGATAGCATTGCGAGAAAAAAGTCAATTCTACGATGATAAAGGATGGCGAGATTATTATGGAGTGTTTTTCCAGCCAAGGCACAAAAGCGTCATTAAATGCGAAAAAAATATGTATATATGTACATTGTATATATTGCAGACTTGGTGTATAGAGCATGCAGAAATGGAATTTATAAATAGTTTTGAAATGATATTTGGAAAATATTTGTTATTACAAAACAATGATAGGGTTCAATAATTTTTCGTGCGACATAAAGGCTATTGAACTAGTGAGAAAAAACATGTTTGTTTGTTTTAATGACTAGTTTGAACTACTACCTAAAATGTTAAATCTACTTTATATATGTACATTATACATATATATATATATATATAAAACACGATATGTTTTACTCCAATTATGAAATTCTTAATTTTTTCATCTGATATTTATTAAAAGCGTATATTAATATTTTCTTGTTTCATTAGCATGTTTAGCTAATGTTTATTTTGATTTATATAATTGTTAAAACTTTCAAATGGTTAGTTGTAACTTAACTGCCCACATTTTAAGAATAATTTGGATTGGAGAAAGCTGAGTAGAAATTCAATTGTTTCCGCATCACATCAAGGGACTTTATAAGATTACAGCATCTATTAAATATATGATTTCAGAAAATACGGCGTTCGAAATCATAATTGCATGTGTAAATACCTATCGCGGATGTTACCAATAATAATGAGATTGTAAGTTCAACGGTAATTATCGACAAGTGGTGGATTTGAAATTAAATTGTTTGTTTGTAATGTAATTCACCAAGCGCGAAAAAGAAATTTTGTCAATGAGCTACTCAAATTAGCAATATGTGTAGAAAATAAATAAAAATGTTTCAAGAATTTTTCAATTAATGTTATTCAATGCTTAAAAAGATTATTTTTTAATAATTAAAGTTATATAGCCTATTTTTTATTGATTTCATTATATAAAATTAGTAAAGTAGGGTGTTTAGAACACCCAACAAAAAAGTTGGTTGAATAGAATAAATTTCCGTCTTAACTACACGATTTAATCGGCCCGATAAAGTCGTGTAGTTAAGACGGAGCAAGTTTACATTCCACAAATTCCCGACAAAGTCGGCCCGATTAAATCGTGTAGTTAAGACAGGCCTTGAATTGTATTGCCACATGTTTACATTGTGTTGAGAGAACTCAAATAGGCTTCGTGTATCTCAGAAATTGTATCTTAATCGCTTTCTCATTTATGTCTAGGACTCGGATAACTATGTATTCCCAATGTCCGAGACACAGAGCACTTTTATGTGTAATGTAAACGTATAGACAACATAACACAGTGTACAAATAACAACAGCAAAGGAAATATTGACAAATTTTTTGTATTTTGATTGGATGACTGGTGTAGGGACCGCATCGCATTCCAATTTTATTGCGCCAGACTGTTCCATTATTGATGTGTGTGTTTTGAGGTTGTGGCCTACAAAATTTGAGTGTGTGCAGCACAAAATTAATTTATTCTTCAGCATTATACAGCAAAGCATCAACATCATTATCTATTTCATTGTTGCCACCAAGCTACTTTTTATAAACGATTTTAATTTTTTAGTGAACAACTAAGATTTTCCCGACAATTTCGTTAGAAGCCTGCTTCTCATTTCTGAATGGACCACTCTGTGTTCACTCATATATTGTTTCCTTGGATTAGGCAATTTACTGAACTATGATCTTACTGAAATTGCAGTGTACTGTCCACGATTATCTCAGTAAATTTGCAGACGACCTTTTTATCACTCTGGATATTTCCTATTATCCAATCAGTCGATATTATATTTCTCTTGATGATTACCGACGCCGCACTCAATTGATGAATAGCTTTAGGTTTCCCACAATATTGATTGATACGCACTTATTATTGAAATCACTTAAAATATTCATTTGCATATGAAAGGATGCAAATGCCCAACTTTCTAGCCCCCTTTCTATTTATTACTGGTTGGAAATTGTTTTAAGTCCATCTGAAATTACCGAAAATTGATAATGTAATGTTCATGCGCACCCTGTAGATATTGTCAGAGATGGAAATGGGTTGAGTAGATTAAAAAAATTTCCCAGCCCAGACTATTGTGTGTAGGGCCAGCCCATCAATTCCAAACCTTTAGCCCATTTCCAAAAAATAAAATTTAGACCATTTTACAAATAAGACTGGATGTCATTTTATCGGAAAAGTGGGTTATGGATAAGTTCTAAGGTAGGTTTTCATGATAATGATTCATTTCTCTATTCTACATTGATGTCATTCAAAACTAAAAACATATAAACATGATCTTATTAATAGTAGGGCTTCCAAGTAATTCTATATTGGCTTACCTTCATGTATGTCAATTATTTTATGTCCGAAGCATTTAGAATTTTTAGTTTTTCCGAGATGGCTAAACATTGGCACTTGATCATACATATAATAATGGGAAATATTAATAACTACTAGTAAAAATAAAAAAAGCATTAATATGTATTATTTTTTACACAGCTTTTGACAAATTCGATACTGCCGACTGTGTCACAGTTCAGTCTGATGCGTCTGTTTGATACTGTCAGTCCAGCACTGCTGTTGTTTCTTTCCAATTGGGCTGCGGATGCTTGACATTAACACAGCCACGTAGTTATAATGGCTAGAGTCGGTAATTCCTGTTCGAAGGAATACCAATATGACGACATGCCAAAATTATTGTTAGTATGAAAGTCTTTATTTATCAGTTATAACAACAATAACCCATTAATTTTAATTTAATTAATCAAAACATGACGGCATTGGTAAAATATATATTAAGAAGACCACCTTAATAGTACATTTATTATGTGTAATATACATAATTTCTTTACATCACCGCGGTATAATGTTTAGGACAAAAGTTTGCCTCCAAATTTTCAACGATACAGCGGGAATATGGAATCGTCTCCACGTGCCAGTATTAAGCCCACTTCGCATTTGGTTGAGTCTTGGATGCGAAACACCAATACACCGGTATTCATTTTAATGAGTATTTTGAATGTATTATCTTTTTAGCCTCCTCACAATTTTCGGCGGGATCCCTTGGGAAGTTCACTTGAACGTGGGCAGCAAGCCCACAATGTCTCTGTCAATCCTCCTCAAACGAAATTTGTCTGTATTCCTAATGATACGCGGCCTCTTGGTATTCAAGTTGTACCTAGTAACAGTGATGCTATGCAGTGAGTATTTTTAATTTTCAATTGAATTTTTTTGCAAGTAAGTATACACATTTTAATTCAATTGAAAATTTTATTGTACCTGTTATGAGGAAATTAAAACTGTTCATGAGTTTTGCATTTTATCGCTAAAGCCAATTTGTTTATAAACATATTTTTAATATGTAGAAACGTATATTTTTGTTTGCCTTAGTTTTTGCATGCATAAAGTAATACATTTAGACTGGATTCCTTTGTATCGATACGTACTAAAAGGTATACGTATTTGCTTGTCATGTTGGTGTCTTAGACTTATCCTCGTCTTGATGTTATTCCTAATTTTTAACTTTGCTGTAGTCACCGATTTCCATAAATTCTTGCATGTGGCCTTTAAACTACATAATCCTTTGTGCATACAGCGCCTTTTTATTTTATCTTCACAATATGTTTGATAAATTATGATACCAATGACCTTTTACTCGAAAATGATGGTGCGTTAAAAATCAGGTGAACTGAAAAATGTTTACTCGCTTTTGCACTGGCAAAAAATGTTTTTTTTCACTATCGTTATCAATGTGTTTTACCTATGCACGCGCCCAATTCCTAATTATCTTTTAACGTCGACGCTGTGTTTCTGTGCGCATTTTATACGTTTTCATTGCGCGAGGAACCCAAAGATGCAGTATTTGGGACATGTCTATGGGCAAATTTGAATCAATCTTAAAATGTTCTTGAGAGAAAAACAACTTTCTAAAAACTGTATCCGTCATCATATTAATTCACCTTTGGGAACCGTTCAATTTGACCTGAGAGCAAAATTGTTGTCAACGTTAACAATGGATTACAATTTTAGAGCTATTTTTTCTTGAAATCTATGTAATGCAAACGTTAGCAAATTGTCCTTGTTGTTTAAAGAACTTGTCGTTTTCACAGTATTATCAAAATTGGCTCGCAAAATTTACTAATCTTAATTGCTGTATTGCTTTTTGTGCTTCATTAAACATTTTATATTTGTGTGTAATTTCAAATAATAATAATAATTGGAATTTTGCAGTATGTCTATAAGGCTAGTACAGCCACAGGGGTGGATTTACGTCAGTTAATTTCGAGAAATACGATTTTAAAATCAGGGAATTATTTCACAAATAGCTAAACCTACATAATTATAATTGAATTCTTGAGAACTCTATTGTGTAAAACAATTTTACATGGAGCGCACTAAATTGTGGACTAATTTACTTGTTTTTCCAAAACCAATCTAAAAATCTCCGCATTTCCGCCCCCTCCCGCTTTCCTGTGGTTGTGCTAAACTCATATATTGCAACAGCATGTGAAATTTTTCTTAATATTATTATATTTCAGTATTTCGGGTTTTAGAAGAATTGTTAGCTTTTTAAATAAAAAATTCAATATCATTTGTTTTTTAAATTTTTAAACGTTAATCTCTAAGGGTTTTTTGTAATTTTGAGTTTTTCATTCCTATCTATGCATGGGATGTTGTTCTAGTCCATTTTTAAAAATAATGGCATTTTTCTATGCGGAAGACATCCCTTTTTGTAGATAAGTTTCTTACTGCTTTATGGCTCATTCAGCATTCTCAATGCTGATGGTTAATCCGTGTTGACTTTATAAAAAACATGGGGTATTTTCAAGTCCGCTTCAACAGATATTTTTTTACAAACTTTTAACATTGTTTAACCTTAGTATATCACTTTTTTGAAAATGTTTCTAACACCAATTATCGAGTATTAGTGTAATAGTGCTCACAGACAGCAAAACGGGTTTTACCACTGCTTCACCCAAATTGAACAAAGCTACAGTGCAGTATACATTATAGCAACCACTTATTCTAAAAAAGCGTGCTTTTAGAGAAAAACCTTTGTTAGCCATTATAAATGTATCCAACAGCCATCTACTTGATGATACGCAAATTTTGCTATTAAACAGATTGCTATCGTGCATATCGCACTGTATATGTTAACTTTGGTCGCAATCATATCTAAGCCAAAAAAAAACAGTTTAAAATATTTTAAGCATTTCAACCATTGTTTGGAAAAGGCAATTTTTTATATTTCTTTACAGCCAAAGATATTGAGTTTATGGTAATCTTAGAGTGAATTCCTGCTCTTTTGAAATCAATTGAACATTTCTAGTTATTTTTACATTCTCGGTTTAAGCGAAAGCATGGTATGTTTAGTCTTTTATTTGCATGGTTTGTTTAGTTTTTATTTTGAATGGTCGTCAGCTTCATTTTTTAGGCCCGTTGGTTTATTAGTACGAAGCTTTGTTGACAGCAATAGTAAAGCAGAAGAAGCTGGGTTAGCACCTGGTGACATCATCGCTGTCATCAATGGCACCAATCTTCACGGCTTGTCATTCACAGAGTAATGTTTCTTTAAATATTAAAAACACTGTTTAAAATGATAGTAACGGTCGATTGAGGCATGTAATTAAAAAATTTTACTATTTACCAAGGAAGACTACTAATTTAGAAAATAGATATTGTATTAGCAAGCCTGCTTTTTTAATAAATTCATTGTTTTTTAATTATGAGTTATAAATTTCGATAATTTTATTTCAATTTTATTTAGTTTCTATTTATCTAGAAGTAATTGTTCTTTGTCTTTTGCATTGTATATTAAATAGATGCGGGAAACAATCATTTCATTTTTCGCAGTACCTGTTCGTTTGCTTTCTACGTGTTGTCATGGAGAGTATAGTTGTTTATAATTAGACTTCTACCGTCTGTAATGTCGTTCATTGTTCGCGGGCAATAATTCCCTGCTAATATTGATTTTCAGCTAAAGGAAACACTTTGATTGGTTTAAAATAGCTTATCGTTTTTGATTTATTTATAATTGAAAGCTTAAATGTGTTTTAGTATACATATATATTTCTTACCGTGCATGTCCTAGTGCACTTCCAGACAAGCAATCAGAACTGGCCTAACAATTCATTCCAAAATTCCCAGTTTACTTTATTCAATTTTATAGGCCTTAAATTTACATGCTGAGACAATTCGAAATCATAAATTGGCAGGTTTAGTCGATTTATTTTTGCACTTATAGTTAAAACGAAAATAGCATATTTCTATTCGTTTCATTGCGAATCCTCAAGATTTATCGTCCCATGAGTTATCGCCTTGCTTTAATGGAGCGAGTTTCTTTAGGGGTATTATTTTATAGTTCATAACGAATCCAAATATTTATTAGATTCTAGATTATGTATTTCAATGACGCTATTATACATTTTTGATCCTTTTTGTAAATTTCTCTTTTAATTTTCTATTTATCTTCAAAATATATGTGTATGGATTTATTCATCTACTGTTTCGCTTTTTTAAAATGTCGTATGTGTGACTAAGTGGAATCCTTTAAATTTTATTGTTTTTTATTTTTGGATGGCTTTAGTGCACAATATGTTCTGAGGCAAGCACTGAAGTCGCCTGTGCTCAACCTGACTGTTATCAGCGGAGGGGTGTCGGGTGATAATAATCGCACACACACACCCTCAGTCGCCAATTCCGCGCGTTCAAGCTCCAGCTCCAACAATCCTTACCCCACTGCATACAATGCTGCACATTCCGATACAAGCGATAGTTACATTGAATCAAAGGGAATTAACAATAACGAGTCACAGTATGTGCTTCCTGGCAGTCTCTTAGCTGACAGCATGGTACGTGTTTACTACTAGTATGCATGTATCAGTCAAATATGCAAAAGTTAATGTAGCGAAAAGCTCTCTCTGTCAATAAACGCCTTTTAACGATCCATTGAGACAATCATCCAGAATTTCGGTTTAAAGTGTATCTATAGTCTTGCAACACAATTTGCATTATCCTTATTTAGGTAATCAATTTGTTGCTTACTTGTTATTAGTTTTTTTAAAACAGTCTTTTCGTTTGTTTTATTTTATTATTGATTTACAATTTAAGAATTTTAATGTGTTTTGAGTGTATTCAGAACGTTTATTTTAATTTAATATACTATTGAATTTGATTTCCTTTCAGCATCTGTTTCATTTTATATACAACATCGTTCTATTGTATGTTTGCGATTGAATGTAACGCTCTATTTAAAAAATAAGCATTGCTTATCAAAAATTCTGAATAGGGGGTTAACATAATATATTAATTTAAGAAGAATTAGCGCTCATTGAAAATCATTCTAGGTTGCTCTTGAACAACTCAGTTAGTCCAGACTTTGCTAGGCACAAATTAGCCGCAGGGTGGGACTATGTTTAACAGTGCTCATTAAAATTCGTTTTTAAACATTTTGCCATTTTCTAGCATGTATATTTACAAATTGTCCTGATTGAAGAAGTTGCATTGGATTATTGGCACTGAAAATGCTAATATTAATTCCATTTTTTCAGGGATTGAGTGAGTATTCTCTTCTTTTCAATATGTACACTCAGACGTCCGAAATCGACTTGACCAGAAAAAGCTGCTAAGTTGGTTTTCTGCTTTCTTGCACTAAGATGCAGTCGAAATATAAAACAGAAATAAATCAAAAATACATTCATTTCATTTTTTGTTCAATAAATGTTTTTGTATTTAACATTTTTTAATGTGTTTAACTTTAATGTTGTTTTTAACATCAAAAACCCATATTGTTAAAAGCTGAATAGCCGCGTTATATCGCTGTGTGCTATATATATATATATATATATATATATATATGCTCTCTCTATATATATATATATATATATAATGCTTAGACTTTTTTAATTCCTCTTCACTGCACCCAAATAGATTATCCAGGATTTTTCAGTTATATCATTAGTTAGGCTTTAA
>CABFPE010000321.1:865399-885311 GCA_900660155.1 Hofstenia miamia | reverse complement strand
TATATATATATATAGCTTAGACTTTTTTAATTCCTCTTCACTGCACCCAAATAGATTATCCAGGATTTTTCAGTTATATCATTAGTTAGGCTTTAATTTTGTTGTAAAGCAGCAATTTTTTTAAACGCTATTAGTAAAATAATTAGTTCTAAGCACTGTTGGTGTATTTTAGCAGTATTAATACTCATTTCAAATTCTCAAAAGCCGCATATTTTATTGAAATTGTGCTTATATTTTGAATATTTTAATGAACTATACTTTCAATGCTAGACATGCGTTGCCTTGTTAGAAAAATTAATAAAAACAACTTCTTTCTATTTTGGCATTTAATTTTTGCATGTGTTAGAACTTTCTTTTCAAATTTTGTTAATAAACTGTTAATAAGCAATATCAATTGAGTTAAAGTCTACTTAATCATAATAATGCAAATTTGACTTGAAATGAAATTGTAATTTTAGTCACAGCCAGTTCCACCGTTGCTCCCAGCTCGGCACACTGATAATCGTAAACGAGTCCTTTCTTCACATCAAGATTCTAACTCATCAACATGTACATCACCTGTTTCAAATCACTTAAGCTCCACAAGAGATAGACGCGAATCTACATCGGATCAGAGTACTGTTGGTCTCGCTGGTAAAGCCAACACCAAGCGCATTGGTACTAAAATAGCCATTTCCCTTAAAAAAGGTTTGTCATCTCCATATAGTTCACGTATTTCCATTTTTTAAATTCTCCTATGCTATGTTATAAACGCAAATATATGACTGGTTAATTAATATTCTCAATCAAAGAAGTTTAAATTATTTTTAATAATTCATTTGTGGTATCTATTAAAATGATTTTCTTTTTACGTTTTAGTTGTAATTTCAAAAACTGTTTTAACATTTTGTAAATAATTATTGTACTTCACTTAGACATTCTTCAGGTGTCGTTTTCCAGCAGAATTGCTTTCGAAAGCCTCAAAATATGTTCATCAATTTCGATTTTGTTTCAACTATACTATTTATGCATTTAAATCATTTTAGTTTTGTGACAAATTTTTCTAATCTTATAAATTTTTAAATTGAAAGAATTTTAGAAAAAATTTCTGAAATGAAATTGTTCAATTAATTTTGGGGTTTATTTAGAAGAGCAAGGTCTTGGGTTCAGTGTCACTACTCGTGATACTCCAACTGGTGACAAAGCTCCAGTTTATATCAAGTCCATATTGCAAACAGGTGCCGCTGTTGCTGATGGGAGATTAAAACCAGGAGATCGTTTGTTAGAGGTTCATTTCAATTTCTGTTTAATAAATTGTCGTTATTGCTTACATATTGTTGCAAAAATAGCTTTGATTTGGTGTAAAATATAGTTTATAAGTGACTCCATACACCTCAGCATTTGTTTGTAAAACGAATTAGTCGTTTCTTTGTTATTTTAGATATTTTAACACATTATTAACATCAGATAAGTGAGTAGTATTACGTTTTACTTTAAAATTGCATATTAAATCCTCTATTCAATAACTTCTCAAATAGTTAGTCATTCAAGGTTGCAAATTATCGAGATGAGAAATTTGATTCTTAAGATATTATTAGAGTTCAACTAACGAGTTCTGACTATCAATTTTCAACTAGTTTTGTTGTTTGTATATTTTTTTATTATCATAAATATGTGCTCTCTCAAGCATAATTTGAATCTGAGCAATAAATTGCATGTGTAACAAAAGCATGAGGGTAGGTGGCAGTCAAAATTTTAATCTTAGTTATTCTTTGGTAGATTTGCAAAGGGGGAGGAGTAATCGCAGGACTAGGTGTTTCGCCATTTTGCATACAATTCAAATATTTTAGCTATAAATTTAAATATCAATCTTGATAACTTTAGGTAAATTCCAAAGAAATGACAGGTCTATCGCAAATGGATGCTGTAAATTTTTTGAGATGGCTCCCCGTCGGTGAGTACGTGCACATTGTGGTTTCCAGACAAGAGGAGATTGAGATCACACCTCAAGATCACGTAAGAACTCATTACAAAATATTTAATTTAAAAGCATTGATTCTATAGATTTTCTTTTATTTTGTAGTCTTTTCAGTTGTTTCGCTTGATAGGCGTAGGTGTTTTGTTGATTGAACACGATATTGTACTGTTTGGGTTTCTCACGAGGTGTGTCCTTGCTGCCGATTCTTGTTTCTTCGAGATTCCTAAATTCAATATTTACTTTATTTCAAAACAAATTTGTTTTGATTTAATATTTGCTACAAATTACCTCTCATAATTCTTCAATAAACAAATTTAAAAAAACAGTTTTTAAATAGTTTGTTTAGCGTCCTCCATTTTTGGGTTCGAGTGCAGTTACAATTTTTTTAGAATTTTTTCTATATATATATATATATATATATATATATATATAACCTCTACATGTTGAACAACCCCATATCAATGTATGAAAGAAATATATGTTAAACTAAATACGAGAAAGCAACCCTGATGGCTTGCAATTTGACATAAATTGCAAAAAATCGATGAATTCGTCGAAATTCCAGGCAAAACTTGATTTCGGGTACTCAAAATTTCGAGTTGAGTTTTCTTACCTCGAGTCGAGTTCGAGTACTCGCTGAGTCCTAAGGTTGTGTGTTATTGATTTTACTGTGGTCTGTTACGCAAATAAAGGCAATTTAAATTCACTTAGCCTTCGATTCACGTTGTAGAGTGAAAACAACACTGAATATAAAATTCATACAAACAAATATATACTGATTACATTAATATACTTGATGTATAAAGCGCTCAAATACATAAACTATTAAAATATGAAGTAGTGAATGTCAATCTATTGTTTGTTTGCCCTTAGTACTTAAGATTCACACTCCAGTTGACACGTTCTTTGTTTTTGAATGAATATATTGGATGATTATTTTTCCATGTTACTCGTCAGTATATTTTTTCTTTTGATAAAAGTACTGGACATTTTAGACATCAGAGTTCTCTTAGTTTTCAGCCCAATTTGATCTATTGGCCTCATGTATACATACTTTAGTAAATATTTGTTTTGCATTATTTTTTTCTAATGCAAATTCGATTAGCAATGTTTCATAAAATGTATCAGTACTCTTTTAGAACGGGAATATTTTAAAATTATTTGCAAATTGCAAAGTTAGATATTTCAATAATTTTTTTTCTGTTGCAGAGCATTTGTATAATAAGGCTTAATTCTTACACATTACGCCTTTCAAAAGTGTATTCATCATCACCCCTTTCAAGTGGTTCATCTTCAGCAATATTTGGAAACTTTTTAGGGTGTAAGTCTTCAGTGGAAGAATTTGGTAATGTTTCATTGACATGCATTATGAAACGATCAACTAAAAAACAGCTTTATTTGTAAACTATACACTAACTATATATACGGATGTACAGTTTTCATTGTAGATGCATACACAGTTTTTATGTGGTTTGGAGACACCCTACTTTTTTGGACATCAAAATCCCTACTATCGTCGCCTGGAAATTTTATTCAATTTTTTGTATTTCCTTATTGTATGGAATGTCAGCATTGATAATTTTTTTCTGGAACCATTCTAGAAAAGTGTATTTCTTGCCAAAGCTCAAAAACTGTTTTTCATTAAATATCAGTGAATTTATCATCCCTTTTAATCTTACGGTTGATTCAGTTATTATTTCTTCATTGATAACTTTTCACTACGTTAACTTTGTTGGGTACTCAACACAACATGGTGTGGGACATAGAAATTTACGATTTTCCTTTGATAGAAAAAATATGGTAAATATATTGTTTTTTATTTTCAAAGTTTTTGAAAAATTAGTGCCATGTAGCTAATAAAATAAAGCCCCATGATTTATTAATATGAATGCGAACTCAGTATATACTTAGAGAAAAATAGCTTATATAAAAAACTTTTCATGAATTTTTTCATCACCTTAAGAATTTTAAGCGCAAAGTCTAAATTCAACAATGAAATATTTTGCTCATTCTTGATGAAGAGAGTGACAAAAGCGGAGCTAAAGTATTTAAAAAATCGGTACTAAAATGGATTACACCATCCATAGTTTATAAAATTTAATTTTTTACCGAAAAGTTTTGTATTTACCAATCCAATTCAATTTTAAAAAGCGGACGGGGACATCCACATGGGTCGCTCTTCCATACGCAACTGTTCTTATTGAGCTCTTGATAATTGTGCAGTACTGAATTTAAATGACAAATAACCAATCAATAGTAATAATTTCATTGTAGATAAAGCTTAAGTTAAGGAAATATCATTTAGATGTCTCTGAATTTCTCTTAAATATAAACTACTTTAAAATATTTAAGAAATATTATTATCGTCAACCCGATTTTAACTCGATTGGGAATTTAATATCTCACTTCGAACCCACTCGACACATATTGCAACTACGCATTAAGTTAAGAATCGAATGCCTAATGACCGCACATGCTTACTGTGATTATATTTAAATAGAAACTTGTACGATCTCACGTTTTCGTTCCCCTTTCCAAACCATGGTCAATTTCAGTCTCCTTCCCGGATTAATTTGTAAGATTTGCTCCCGTATATTTCTGGTCACGTAATATATTAAATGTGCTTAACCCTTTGGCTGCGTAGTGCTGGGAGGATTTTTGGCTCCGAAACACGTAAGTTGCTAGCAAATTTTAAAGTTTATAAATAATGTTTTCCATCTATTCATATCGCCCCGCTATTCAGAATGTTTCTTCGCCGTCTTGGGGTAAACTCGCTTTTCGCGGTTAAGGGAGAAATTTTAATTTTCGAGTATACTCGCTTTTTGCAGCCTTAGGGTTAAATTAGTAATTAGTAATCAAATTGAATACTGAATATACTAAAATTGCAAATATAGTACAAAATAAAAGCACATATTAATACAAATTGATCTGGTACCGTGTCTTTTTTGATTCTGGGCTCGCAGGACTCTAATTGAAAATTTATATTTTGTTGCTTAAAAAATTGGTGTATGAAGAATTGCTTAGCATTTGGGATCTTTTTAGGGGATATTCTAGAAACACATTTATGGCTCTGTTGTGCGACACAGCAGTCTTTTTCTGTTGTGTCGTGTTGGTTGTTGTGTGATAAAACCCACACAACGGCGGGCCTTGTAATTTTCTAAATATCTATTTTGTTTTCTTTATAAACATAAATCTTTATTAAATGAAATGTGTTTATAATTTGAACGGAGCAAAACAATAATGAAAGCGCTGTTTTATGAATTGGGGACGCAGGGGATGTCATCCTTTGTCCATGCTTTGTCAGAAAGCTAACTACACAAATTTGTATAATCCAAAATCCTAATTTTCTACTACAAGCTATTTTTCGCATCAAGAAAAACGTTAAAATAGCTATTTCAAGAAATTCCTGTAGTATATAATTTTCCTAAATTTCTTCAATTTTATGCTAACATTTTGCAGTAAATTTTTTTCGCTTAGAAATGCATTAAATCAAATAGCAATTTTGCAGTTTATTAGTGAGTGTCAATTCGACCATAAGATATCCTCAATGGAAGTTAGATTTCGACTTGCATCGTATATGCAGTAAAATGTTCAATTTTACTTACGCTTTATTCTTGCGCGATTCTCTATATAAGTAAATAGTTTGAGAATCACAATACACAAAAGAGCTGATGTAAACAAAACTAAACTTCGCATAACGAGCTCGGGTACGTTGTCGCCTTTCTCACCCAAAATTTCATATATTTTTGGTACAATGTCATAGTAGTTTTTCTGATTCTTTTTTTCTGGAATAATGGTAACGGTGGGTTGCTTACTTACTCCAATGCTTTCTGTTGATAAAAGAATCACTATTTCAACAGTAGCTATCCCTAAATGTACCATCCAAAATGTGGCATCTTGCAGCACCATGTTCGTCTTAATTGTTCGAGCTTTGGTTGTTACATTATCAGCGGGAATGCGTGCATTGCATATAAGAACATTACATTATATTGTATGAAAAAAATTTCATTCGAAAAATGTATTTGAAATAGAACTTTCATTGGTGCACCTTGGAAATATATTTCCACAGGGAAGTATTTTTCGATGACTATTAAAAATAGAAATATCGTTCAGTAGTATATTTGTTTATGTGTAAATTTCAATTACTGGAGGAGGCGATATCAATTTCTGTTGCCATAAATCTACATTTGATTAAAAGTCAATATGCAATTTCAATGCCAAAATACTATTACTATTATTAAGTCAAATGGAGGTTTAACTAAGGCTGTACGAGTGCAATTTCCTTTAACCCATTAGGCATCAGAATAATTTATTTACTGCCAGGCCTGATGTTTCAACTAAAAGAAGTAGCCAGTTCGAATCTTATTCATATATCTAAGTTATGCTATTTATAACATCACAACACAAAGCGGGGTAATTTTGACTGACAGCTGACCTTAGAAACTTCGGGCTCATTTATATGATTATTTTTAAAAACACTATTTTTCCGATTGCTAAATCAATGTTGGATGTTTTAGAAATGTATGTTAAAAAATCACAAACTGAAATTGAACAACCTAAATTGAAAGTTTATTCTTTTTATTTTTTAAATCGATAACATTTTTCTGTGAAATACCTTAAAAGCAGTTCTTATTGACTTTAAATTTTTAGAAAAAGGATTTTACGCTACCTCGGCGATTGGTAAACTTTATGTTGTGTTTGCATTGCTTAGATTTAGCACTTTGTTTCTTTTCCAAATAATTGTTTATTATTTCCTTTCATGTTTGTTGATTTGGTTTTAAATATTACACTAATCAGCCCTGATTTCGCAATACTAATAAATGAAGAAATGCATTCAGTTTCATCAACTTCTTCTGTCACTTCACCTGATTCCTTGGCATTCTTGCAGGCGTTGACATATCATCTGTAGACATTAGTAGTATCATAGACAACCTTTATATGCTACTGATTTGTTAGGGAGTTAAACTGTTCTTCTGAATATCATTTGGTTTACTACAATTGACTATAAATAACTATTGGTTGGCATCATTTTTTCTCTCTTTTCTAATCCTTTATTTTTTGTGATTTTAATATTCTTGTGCAGTGCGTTCAACACTCATTTATAAAACCCTATAAAACCTAGATTATGTAAATTTTGAAGTCATGAGTTGTTCTATGAACATATTCCTTAGTGGTTTTTAGTTTTTTCGGTGCTGGTACTTTGATGCGGTTACTATTTTACTCACGTTCGTAATTTTAGCCGAATGAGTCTGATAATGAGACTAGTTCTTTGAAAAAGCGGGACATTTACTCATTTGAAATCGCTCTTAATGATACAGGTTCGGCGGGCCTTGGCATCAACGTCAAAGGCAAAACAATGACTGAAAATGGCATCTCAACTGATAAAGGCGTGTTCATCAAGCGGATTATTTCCGGCGGTGCAGCATGGAGGGTAATTATTTATTTTATATAATCGGAGGACTCCGATTTCCAAAACTCATTCATAAAAGTATGAGTCATTCTTCTATTTTTCAAATAAATTGAACATGATCATTTTTACAATAATGCATCTAGCCTTTTCTTACTACAGTGTGAAATAGTAGAATTGTTTAATTTTATTAATTAGTATGAGAATAACGTTGTAGGTAACCCGAAATAATTTTATTATTATGTTTTAATTATATTTTTCTCGCGTTTAATGACAGGTTTTATTCCAAACCTATTGATATCTAAGGTTAGAGATGCGGATAATTTTGTGATTATTCCCAGATTGGACATCGGAACCGCCTCTAAGTCATCCATGTCTAAATAAGCGCCGGATGTCATTTATAACTATATAAGGGTGACTAAAATTTGTTGTTGAATCTTGCGTTTTATATATATATATATATATATATGCTCTATATATATATATATATATATATATTTAACGTTTAAATTTTCATCTTGAATACTTAGGATGGAAGATTAAAAATAAATGATCAACTGTTAGCGATCAACAACAAGTCACTCGTGGATGAGAATCAATCCAATAATGAGGCAATGGAAATTTTGCGGAATTCGCTGGTTGAATACGGACAAATGGGTGGTGATGTAAGATTTCTTGTTTTCTAATAACATCTAGTAAACTTCTATATCATTATCGATGTTATGTTACTTATAAACCCCGCTAGCTTTTAAATATCGGTACGAGAAGATCTCGAATGCAAGCTACAAACATTGTTTTACATGTGAAACATAATCTACATAAATTCACACAAACCTAGCTTACATTTAATGTGTTCCAAACGCTAGTCGTTTTTCAAGTACGAACCGAACTCGAACGTTTCCAGGCCTTTAGTTATTTATAATTGTCTCACAGATAATAATTTAGTCTTTCTCTTATAAGGTTTGTAGTTTTTACACATAGGTGTGCATGACTAGTTAATTCTCAATACATTTCATTTAGAACTCACTTTCAAAATACACTAAACTCGCAGTTGTTGTGTATAATAGTCATTCCCGCAGATTTTTATAATCCACTTAATCATGTTCCTTTGTGTATGATTTTGGCGGCTGGGGTCTATCATGAGGCTTTGCATGACTGTTAACTTTAAGTTACCAGACTTAATAGTTGTCTTTTGTGCTTAACAATACCTTTTTCACTTCAATTTCTTAGCATTGACACTTCCTGTTAAGGAATTTCAATTTCTTTTAAGTCTCTTATGTATGCTATTAAAAAGGGATCTTTTATTGTTGAAATCAAATAATTGATTATTATTGTCTTTTGTGTAGTCCATATATGACGTTTTTTCTAGATGACCTTTTTCAGTTGATATATTTCAGCTTACACAATACATAGATTTCCGATATTAGGAAGTCATACTGAATTATTAAATGTTATCATTAATTTAATTTTTAAAAGCCCATCATCGAGTAGTGAGTCTGAAGTCCAATTTCTAAAGAATTGCTATGAATAATCGCTAAACTTTTACCAAATGCAGTTTCTTAGATTAGCTTCGCACTTTATGAATGTATTTAATTTAATGTATGGAAACTGTAACAAAAAATTGCAATTTTGAATAAACCATGCTCTAAATTGTTTAGTCCAGTCAGGGATTATAACATGTAATATTCGTTGCTGTTGAATAGAAATTATAAAAAAGGATATGACATTTTAAATTTTTTTGTCAAAATTTGATCATTTGACAAAAGATAGCTTCTCGAAATTTGTTAAAGTCTTAAAACTATTTTCTATTGAAAGGGCTTTTTGAAGTTACTGCAGCTGGTTGAATCTTCAGTTTCTTTGGTTAATTATTAATGTGTGATAATTAAGCTTTTGTTGAGAAATTGTTTTAATGAATTGTAACTTTATTATTGGTTATTGCAAATTTGTAATGCCAAGAGGTATTATGACTATTATGCTTCGATGTACCTATTTAACTAGTTTGTTATTCGTTCAAATTTTTATTAACTTTGAATTTAATAACATAGACCTTTTAAACAATTTTTTAGCATTTATCATTTTAATTCTAGGCTAATCAGATTAATATTATTTTTAAAGGTTCTTACGTTTAGTAATTTTTCTCTTTATCAGTATTCAATTTTTAGGATATGTACAATATTTCAAATTTAGAACGTGAAAGAAAAAACATTTAATCAATAAGATATCAAAATTGAAAATAGTTTTTAACTATGATGTGTTGGTTTTTAGATATGTAAATCTGAATAGATTTCAAGGGCTAAATGTACTTAAGTTTAGTGGATTTCATTACTTAAGTTCTAATTTACCCCAGAAATTGCGTGATTGGTGCATGTTAACGACTGAATGATAACAGACTTTCCAAGATTGCAAATTACTGTACATTTTATCGAATAGTTCTATTTACTATTTGGAATTAATTGTAAAGTTGAAGCCCTCATACTCGAATAAGAATTTTTGCATTACCATTTCTGTTTTTCAGGTAATTTTAAAGTTACTAATCTTATAACGACAAATTGTAATTATTATTTTTTTGGTTAATCTCTTTATAGAAAACAACTGTTAAAATTTGAAACTTTTTGTAAGTATATAACAGTTTTATTAGGTATTTGTTTACAAAAATTTACGTGTAGATTCTAGGTCATTATTGTTGTGGTTTTCATTTGTTCATATGAAACAGAGATGAAATCGGATCCAAAATTTTAGGATCCGATTTTTTAAAAGAATTTAAGTTTTCGATCCAAAACAGATCCGAATATAAAAAATATTCTAACAATAAATAAACATTGACTTAGAATATATTTACGTTATTTTTTCAACTGCCAATACAAAAATTTTATGTACTTCAACACTTTCGTGAGATCAAAAAATGGGCATATAGGATATGTCGGAGATGACAGGATCGGGCTTAGACAAAGGTATTGGAAAATGGGATGACTTACGCAATAGTGCTTGCAAATGGGCTCAATGTAGTGAATCCTAATAACTTAACTTAAAACCAATGTGTTGAAAAATCAATTTTAAATTTTGAAATATTACAATAGCATCGAATGCTGTTCTAGTGCTACAATCTAATACAATCAATTTTGTTCAAGCAAATTCAAGAATTGTTTTTGTCAACGATCATCAAATGGGCTTAAAACGGCTAGGATGTAAATGGGCCTAATCGGATTTCGGCTGGGCGTGGGCCTTAATTTTCGGCCAATGTCCATCTGTGTTTGAAATAGGTTGTTCTTTATCTGTAATTATCCAACCACAAGAAGCACTTTGGTTATCAGTGGAAATTGATTATTGCGCTGTCAAAACTCCAACAAATTCATTTCTTGGCTTATTTGTAAGCTTAGTAGTAATCTAATTCCCTAAAATTGTCATCAACTATAATCATAATATATTTATAGAGTTTAAATAGTTGATTTTTTTTATGGTATTACCTTTCTATTAATTGTATTATGTCAAAATCCAAAAATCACAATTTTCCAATGTTGCTATGAATTTAGATTTGAAGTTGTTTCAAACATGATAAATTTATATTGCAAGAAGTTGAAAAAATTGCAGTAGAGTGTATTATAATCCGTGATAGAAAAATTCATTTTTTCAAACTAAATTTGAAATTTAAAAATATATTTTGAATTTTACTTTTCCTTGAAATTGCATACCAGTTTGGATTACAAATTTTAAATTATGTAAAAGCAATATTAAATAAATTAATACCCTATTATTTCTATGCTAAAGGTATGACTGTAAAAATGGTTGTATTAGTAATTATCACGAAGCTTCTGAAAACTAAGTTGATCTTGGCATTGCAAGTTGCTTATAGTGCATCTTACATGAAAATTTTATAATTATATTAGTATCATTAAATTTTGGAGCAGCAACTAATGTTTTCCACTTGATTCTCTGTGTTTCTTCTGCTTTTAAATTTGCAAGGTTATACAAACATGATTTTTGTTGTTTTATAATTATATTTTTATGCGATGGCTAACATGAATCGCATTTTCAGATTTGAAATATTCTTCCCCAATTTTATAAGTTGTTAGAAAGAATTACGCAGAACCTATTGTAAGCACAATGAAATTCAATTACTAAATTTCACTTGGAATGAGATTGTTAACACACTCAAAGTTGTCTTCAATGTAAAAATGTGCTAAATGTATATAATGTACAATGTAAACAATTTTTAAAATTTTTTGGATCCGAAATTTTCTCAAAATGTAGATCCGAACCGATCCGAAATCCGATCCAATTCCATCTCTGTTATGGAGATCAGCAGAAATTTATAAATGCATATTTCATTTTCGATTAGATCCTTCTGTTTCGAATGTATTCCGATAATGACAACATACATCATTGATTATTGTTTAGGTTGAATTAAAGATCGCTAGATGGCATGACTTGGATGATTTTGATGATAGCAGTAGTTCTACGTCTACGGTGAAACTGCTTGCTGCTCAATCAGCAGGATTTCTTTCTTTTCGGTCTGAAGAATCTGAGGAATACGACATGTACGAAATTTCGTTTTGAAATCTATATAAAACTGTATGATAATGTACACATGCTAAATTTGATTGGCTAATTTAATTCTGTAGTGTATTAATAGAGTTAGGGCCCACTGTTCCATTTCTTCTTGTGCTGCAGTTTATAATTTAGCAATATTATAGGATGTGTGTCAATTTATTTTGCACAGTTTCTTAATTTTTTTTATAGTTTTGAGCTCAATAATGCTTACCAGTTCAACAGACCTATGCAAAGTAATCTGCCAAAATTTGTATAAAAGTTTTCTGTATGATTCCAATGCTATCAATCAAGGCGTGTAAATCTACTGGTCACTAAGTGAATGGAATAAGTGAGGGTAATCGAATGCATAATGTCAGAGACAATGTGTAAACAAAGCGTTGTACCTCGGAAGTTCATCATGTCATCAAATGCTTTCATCACATAATTTACCATCTCATTTAGAGCTTTTTGCTCAATTGTATCTTGAGAAACAGCAAATTTGCGAGGCCTTTTGCTATTTTAAATGTTCCTATTCTTCCTACAGCTATGAAGAAAAATAGACTCAAATTCACCATCAGAAGGACTTGGTTGCTCATACAGTGCTTACATTACTTGACGAATGAGGATATTCGCGTTATTGGATTGGCCAGGAAATTTTTCCGGCCTTAAAATCATTATAAACTACCTTTTACAAGTTCAGCATTATAGTGTAAAATAAATCATTGATGCGATCCAAATCGAAACCTTTTGAAGTTTTCATTAAAGCCCATGGTTATCATTTCAAGTCCTGAATCTATTCTCCTTATCTTAAGATATAATGAAATAGAAATGTTTCGGCTGGTTTTTCATTTGTATATATAATTATCAGTCATACAATTTGTTAACAAAATTTGAGGGAAGTAAAATGTTGTAAACTTAGCCACAGAATACTTATTAAATAATAATAAATTGACACACACTGGTGTTCTATCAACAACAAATAACTATAGTTAAGTTTACATGTATTTAGAAGTTGATCAGTTACTAATTATAAGCTCATCATTTTGGCGCGGTGCAGAGAATTTAGAGAATTATGTTTTCAGTTTTGTAATAACGAAATGATACAGCAAAATTTAATTTGATGGTTATGATCAATATCAAATGGCTATCGACATTACAATATCCGAAAATCGACGGGCTTGTTTCTCTTCCCTTCGTAGGGCTATTTATTTCTTAAATATTTTTTGTTAAGTTCTACCTGTGTATGCATCAAACTTTCTTGTTATATTTTACAATAATTTTTAGTTCTGAAAATAAAGGAGATAGCTTTACTCGGGATGGGTTTGCTAGAACGTCGTTATCCGATAAACGTGCATCTGCCCATCATCTGGATGTCCGTCAGACCGACTTTTATATAAACGCCATACTGCCTAAAAAACAGAGTCAAACCAGTAAGTAAATATCACTCATTGTTAATATTTCTATTTTTCTCTCGAATCAGTATTGTTTACCCAAGAATTTGCTTTAGGAATATTGAAATACAAACTCTTCTTCAAAAAGTTCAATGCATCTAATAAAAATTCTCAAATAAGCTAAAATCTTTTGAAAGGCTTCAAAAAGATTTACAAGTAAATTGCGGGTGCGATCAATGGATAAGTGCAATTTTTATAATTGTCTAAAAATCGAAATTAATCAATCATCAGTTGAATCTACATTCAAATCGACCAAGTGCAATGCATATGCAAATCGGTTGTTTTAAATGACGTTTACATTTGCGCTAACATAAAAGCTCTTTCAGAGAGTACTCGGCAGTATACCCACAAAAACTGAAATAGCGGTTTTCAATTACAATCGAGTTTTTCTGTTTTCGGCAGAACTGGGTGCCTATATCATTTTCAAGAAACAATGGAATTTTATTGGAGCAAACGCCAAAATCCTTGTCAAGTTGAAACTTAATTTTGTTTTACTTGTTTAACAAGTTTATTTGCTATTGTGAAAATATACTTTTAAAAAGGTATCATTGTCTTGAATAACGTTTTACAAATACCGCGGTTCTGAGGTGTGAAAAACGACATCGAGCCCATTTTTAGAAACCACCGAACATTACCATTAGAGTCCATTAAAAACTTGCATCAGTCGATATCCTCTAACATCATTAACTTGCTTTGTACATTGTATGCCGAAAATGGTTGGTGTTACGAATGCAGCTGACATTCAACTCGAAGGGGAATAGTGCCTGTTAGTTGGGTGAGGGATGAGTAGAAAGTAGAATACGTCCACATCTTTGATTGAAGCAAAAATAGGTAGATTTTGTGAACTAAAAGTCAGTGTTTAATGATGATTTTTTGCTTTGGTAAGCGCTTTGCATTAGTGCAAAAGTGAATAAGCATAAAACAAATAGCTCATTTACAAATAAGAGTTTTGTCTTATTTTAGAAAATTATTAAAAAAGATTATGTAGAACTTTTCACATTATATTCCGTTCGTTTTATCGAGCGGGCGCACACATTGATAGTTACACCAAAATAAACTACCACTGTTCTAAGTATCGATTTCAATTAATTTATATAAAAACCAACTCTATGATCAGAACAAGCGAAATTTTCTTTGAGCTTTTGTAAGCACAATATTTAATTGTATTTTCATGTGTTGGTCATCTCAAATTTTCACGTTATTTTGTAAATTCTGAATTTCTATTTGAAATATATCAAATGCTTATGGTCTTAACATGGTTGACAATCAAACTGTTTAATGACTTTGCATAAGAAAGAAAGTGTATTAAATTTCCGTTACAATCTGAAAGAATGAATTATTCGAAGAGGAAAGACAGTGTTTAAGAAGTTTTCTGTGCTAAATTGCATACATATACAACATGACTAACGCCATTACCGCAACCGGTAAATGTGAAATCGTGAAACAGTATTCCGTATGATTGAATTCAGTGTTGGGCTTGAATATCTTGTCAGACACATTTTACTTCATATTTTTAAGTGTCGATATTTTCCAAAATTGATCGAATTATCTCAGCATGAACATTACAGAGTACTTATCATAACGGTCATTACCGGCAAGAACATGATATATAGTCTTATCGTAAAAGAAGGAAATTGCTATTGGGTTGGATTAATTCGACTTACCACTATTCCATTCGGCTGGGTTAGATTTGCATGGATGAATTGGGCCGCAAACTACAACTACTTTTGTAGGTTTGTTGTGAAGAGTGGTTTCGTAGATTGTGAAGAATTATCCGGCAAGCTTTCAAGAAACTAACCGTTAAAAATCGTTAGTGTGAATCATGTATAGACACAAAACTGATCGGTATTGAACTTGATTGCCAACTTTAACTACCAAACAGGCGTCCACAATAGCAATCATTGAAATTAAAACGTTTCCATTGTGGTTTGCAGATGTTAGTTTCTACTGTTGTCAATTAAGAGATAATTGCGAATGGCTGCAAGTTGTTCTTATTTTCCACTATCGATGGTAAGTCAAGCAATAGTTTATCATCTGTATATTTCAGCTCAGTGTATGTCATAGTACTTGCAAGTTCGACAAAAACTGTAGTTAATGGTTAGTTGGCACTGGCAATGTCCTATCACAATCCTTAAGATACACTTTTTTTCTAAAAAGTAAATAATGAACTAAGGTGTATTGTTCTTAGCAACAACGCATGAATGAGGCCCAGGTTTTGGTTTTTTCATATATAGTCAATTCGCAATTGATTTTATTTTTGGGCACTTGAACAAGTTAATTTGCGGTGAGTTTTCTGTGACAATTCATCACGTTTCGCTGTTTCGCTAGAATTACTTGTTTTCAGCGAACGTCAGGTATGAGGCTCACCCATCCCAGAAAATCGACGTTATTTTGTGGAATCACCTATTATAGCGTTCTAATTTAGAGCTTGAATATCTCATTAATTTCGTGTTAGCATCTTATTAAATGCATGCAATATAAGCGTAAAATTTATGGTATATATGCTATAGAAGTGTAAAGGTGTTTTATATGCTAATATATATTCTACTACAATGAACTACTGTTAATAGAACAGTGTTTATAGTATCCGAATTCAGACGAGTAGAATCTGTTGACTCTGGCCTTAATGATGTGCGCTCTTACAGTAAGTCAGCGGTGTTTGAATGCATTCTTTTCCAGTGCATGTTTTTATTCATTATTCCACACATTTTTATTTGTGATCACTATCCTACTCTCACATGCAGGTATTGGAAGAATAATGCGTTAATCAATGTGTGCATTTGTCATGCTTTTGTGTAATATATCAATTTGTGTAAAAAATGTTGTTTTGTAGATGCCTCGTGCTGTAGTTTACTTTGTAATTATGCCAATTTTGCGTTTTAAGAAACTAGCTATTGCCAGTGGCGTACTCAAGTAGAGAGAACATAACCCCATCTTCAAACTGATTTTTTTCAGTTAAAATGAAATATTGCGTGCTATGCTAAAAAATAGTTCAAAACTAAAGTGTTTAGATGCCTTTATGGATCTATTTTTGTAATATTTATGGCTTTGCCGCGTTATTGGTCACTGAACTTGATCATAACTGAGATCTCCGGATGATAAATGCTGCCTACGTCCATGGTTATTGTTAACGCTTTTAAGCAGTACAGTAGTTTTGTGTTGTAGTAGCGATTTCTGTTTTTTATTAAATCCTTTAAATTAACCTTTTAATTGACATAGCAATTTCTTAAGCATAGTTACCACGAGTTCCCCTGATGAATGTCAATTTTTTAAGGAAAGGGTTTTTACCCACTCGACCAATTTTAAAATAAAAAATGTTGAAATTTTTTATATCGCTAAAATGTAACAATTATTTTACTTTTAATAATTACAGCTGCTAGTTGTCTATAATTGTAGCTTTAATAGCATGGCTTTCTGTAATTGTTTGGAGTGTTTAAATATTTTGCTAACATAGTCTCAAATGCCATTTTGCTAGCCAATGTGTATTATTTCCCTTTCAATTACAAAATATATCGTGATATTTGATATTTGTTTGTAAGATTTATTCTAGCTTTCAGAGATACCAATGCATGCTTTAATGTGAAAATAATTTTCTCATTATCTGTGCTAAGCGTGGTACAAATTGGAACCTACAAATTTGATGAAACATGTTTATGATGCTTGGGACATAAACAGTTTAAGTGAATTCTTTAAATTTTTTAAATTTTAACTGAATTGGGATATTATATTAATTTCATTTAAGCGCCATTATACTTGCAAAATATTTTATTCTCGTCGGTATAAAGTTTTGTAAATAAATTTTTAACAAACTACAGAGTTTTTAAAATGTTTGCAATATAATCTGATTTACCCAACATATGCAGGGTAGAACATCGGAATGTCCCGCATTTTCAACTTTAATAACTTCCATAATATTTTGTCAATTTGAGTGGGGTTTGTTGCAAAACAATAATTAAGGATTAACATATAAACAATATGACCTAGTTCTATTTACATGTGTCTGGCGAGTATTATTTTGCATCACTAAATTCAGGTAGCAATAAAATGTGAGAATAGCAATATTTTTAAATTGATAACGACAAAGGCTCTTTGGGATTATGTTCGTCAACCCATTGAACTCCTTAGGTTGAGTATCATAGACTTTACTTTTGCTAAGTTCCCATAGGAAAAGAGATCTTCGTTTCCACGGAATGTTTAGCTCGCTATCTGCACCTCTAGCAATTCATCTGTTTGGCAACTTTTAATTTAGCAATTCTGTTATAATTTTAGAGCAATGAGGTGGAGCGCTCCATTCTTACATAAAAAAGATATCATCTAATTTGGCAAAGCGAGAAAGCTGGCCAAAAGTCAGACTGGAGCAAGTGGAGGTATTATCACCATTAACATTCATATCTAAGAAAACTGAGGGAGGACTTGAATGTGTACCATATCTCTGTTCAAATTTTCTTATGGTTGTGATGATGATGATCTTAAATTCCATGTGCCATATCACACGAGCTGTTCTTTCTTGAATTGCAAACGCCATCTCTAAATAGCTCGTTTTTAATGTGACTTGCGGCTTTACTTACACATGTATACGTATAATAAAATTCGAAACTAAAAATGTTTTAAAACAAGTCCCACTAAACTTGAGTTATTAAGGTTTTAAATATGGGAGTATTAGAATATTCCACTCTGTTTCACTTGCTAGCTGTTTTTACACATTAAATTTCTACGATATAGAATAAAAATAAACGTATACATGTATATCTCTCTATCTATCTAAAAAGCAAACTTTTAATCTCTCGTAAACCTAAAACTGCGAAAATTATCACTGTAGTGGAATTCATTTACATTATTGTGACTATATGATAAATTTTAGCCGCAAGAAAAGTTGATGTCGGTAGTTATTTCAGTCTGCCGAAATCCAGCTCCTTGGAATCACTTCAAACTGCTTTTGAACAAGCTGCTGAGAATAAAGATAATCTTTCCAGTGTTCGTGGCGTTGGTGGTCCCACTGAGTCATTCAGAGCGGCCGTTGATCACTCGTTTGCTACGAATCCTTGTCCGGATGACAGCGACACTTCCAGTCAGTCCTCTAGCAACAGCAACAACAAATCCAAGAAAAAGAGCCTCTTCAAAGGACTTTTTAAGTATGTCATTACTCTACTATTGATTACAAATCATTTCGATGAGACCCTGCTTTTTCGAAAGATTACTTAATTCTTATGTTGATAACCAATATACATTTGATACAATACCCAACAATGTTATTTCTCTAAGAATTAATATGTGCCAACTGCGTTTCGGTTTTTTTCCATGCTGACCAGCCGATTTTCACAATTGCGTTGAAATCTCAAAAGTTTAATGAACACTTTAGTTAAATAAGTTTTACAGCAGAATTGCATTTCAAGTAAGTTGATCATTCTGGTTCACAAGAGGAGCTATCATTGTAAAGACGCAAACGCTTTTCAACTTGAGTGAAACCCTCCTTGATATATAGTAATTCATTCTAGTTATTTTTCTTCTGTGTTTCACGAAGTCTTACACTTTTTATGATGTATGAAGCTCTTCACAATTATTACAAAATTGACCATTCTGTAGTTTAATGTAATTATTTACATACATTTTAATGATTGATAGATACCAATGGATAATACTTTTGTTACAGTTATGTATATGTATGAAAATTATGGAAGTAAGAAAACTGCTCTTATGCTATCATATGGGACGTTTAGAATAAAACAACACTCAGTATTTGCACATAGTTCATCCAGCGCTTGATCAAGTCATGAAAAGGCAGTGTTGGGGAAAAATCTGATTTAAATTTAAAAAAATCGGATTTTTTATTTATATCGGGTTTTTTATCTTAATTTCAATTATACCAAGACAATCTTCCTTTTGATATTACTATTTTTGAAATACAATCATTTAATCAATTTTAGATAAACTGAAGATAAAAGCATGCAAAATAACATTTCAGAGATTGTCAATTCATTCCAACATCACAGGAATGACTTCAAACAATTATAATACACTACTTATTTCTCTTTTAGTCTTATAGTCGGATTTAAATCGAGTGATTTAAATCTTCCAACACTGGCTAAAGTTAATAAGCCATTTAGCAACGTCAATCAAAGCCAATATCCTACATTCGGAATTGGTTCTAAGTTTCCCATTGTGTAGTTTTAGATTTAAAATTTTGAATATTATTTTAAGCTCTAATAATTAAAATAATTTCTGGATGAACGAGTTTGCTTAAAATTTTTTGTTTGCCATCGGGCACTACATGTATCGAATGTTTTAACTGATACCTATTGAAGACAAAAATGGGCTAAGTACATACATACGGATTTCAACGCATTTCATTAAAAATAGGTCAAATATTCTCAATATGGTACTGAATTTGCAATTACCGCAAGGTTACGTTGTTAAAAGATACTTAAGTTCTTTCAAAGCGTTTCAAAGTTACAGTAGGTCCCACTGTGTACTATGGAAAATCGGACTCAACTCCCACTGTGTACGCCCTTTTTTAAATTTTCCTACATACCGGCCTTAATATGTACATGTATATATAGATATATAAAAACT
>CABFPE010000321.1:787337-797906 GCA_900660155.1 Hofstenia miamia | reverse complement strand
CACAGTGCCATGTGACGTCAGCAAATAACTAGTGAAAGTGCGGCATAGATTATGCACTAAACCTAACTGTAAATGAAAGAGGAGGTTTTTTAAATTTATTTCTGAAATTTAATAAATTACTAGTCATCATCAATTTTTAAACGCTATTGGTTTACTATACAATGCAAAAAAAAATTGTTTGTAGCCATAGTTGTTAACGTATCAAAATTTTGCAAAAAATTTTATCCCACATGTCATTTTATAAAGGGAAAAATGAAGTAGATGCAATTGAATATAATTTGATGAAAATGCCAACACGCGAATGTTCAAATTCATCATAGCAAGTCTTATTTGTTAATTTTATGTATTAGAAATTGGAATTTTGATATAATTTCGAGAAGTTTGAGTTCAATCCCTTGTTGGTAAATTGAACAGTCGTGATTTTCGGATTTAATCTTAGTGATTTAGTTTTCTTTCTCAGCTACACTTTAGGTTATAAAACTCCTGAGTAAAAATCCGGTTTCACGACATTTGGCGACATCTTGGAGATAAATTTTTTTTTAAATAACAAGAAAATTAAATTAAAATTTGTTTGCTTGTTAAGTAAATTAAGGACTCATAAATAGTAAAGAAACTCGGTGGAGTTTTTGGAGAGATTTAAGAAATTAAAAACGTGACGAAAATTTAAAGTAGTGAGACTGGTAATCTAGTTGACGGTTATAGTAAATAGTTTAAACTTATAGTTAGTGAAGAAAATAATTTTAACACTTACGTTTTTAGGATTTTAGTTCAGAAATCATGGCGCAGAGACTGTTGATGCCACCTGAAAAATTTTATTTTAACGAAACAGAAAGTTTCACAGACTGGCTTTCGACGTTCACAGTGCTATGCAAATTAAATGGTTAGGAAGACAGCGAAGTTAAGGCTGGATACATCGCGCTGAGTCTAAAGGGTCATGCGAAAAGTATCTATACAGCACTGCCTTTGGAAGTGCGTCAGGTTAGAGACGATGACGATTATGAAAACTTAATCGAAATACTTTCAAAGAAATTTATTTCCAATGCACAAGTCACCAGTGAAACAATACTGCGGGCCAGGAAGCAGTTAGACAAGGAGAGCCTGCTGGAGTTTAGCAAAGAGATCTTTAGATTATCCGTTAAAGCTTATCCAAAAATGCCAATGGAATTGATTAATTCTACTTTAGCAAAAAGTGCTTTCATCAAAGGCATAAATGATAGTGAAATAAGATTCCAGGTGTGAACAGCGAATCCAACGGATCTGGAGCAAGCTTTGACTATTGCCTTAAGTGCTGAAAGTGCTCTTGCCATTGAAAGAAGATCACATAAATTAACAAAGGTACACCAGATCTTACAACCAAAATTGGAGAGTAATCCATGGGAGAAATTGGAAATTCAATTAAAAGCATTAATTGAAAAAGTTGATCACCTGACTGTAGAGAAGTCTCCAACTAAAATGAACAAGCCTAAAAATTTTGATTGGTCGAATGTGATTTGTTACAAATGCAACCAATCAGGACACATATCCGACGAATCAGAGTAAGCAAAATTTAAACTAGGAGGGGCCGAGTTCGCCTTGGCCAAATCAAAGAAAATTTATTTACATAATTTAGATAAAACAATAGATTCTCTAGTGTATATTAAATTACCAATTCAGGGCTGCACAACAACAATATTAATAGACAGTGGAAGTCTGATCTCCCTGATTAATGACAAATTTTTTAAAAAATTAGGAAATCAAATTCAATTAGATAATTCGATTAAGGTGTTCGCAGCTAATGGGGAACTGTTAGATATTAAGGGAAAAACTAATATCAAAATCACTTTAAATACACAATCTATTATTGCAAATGTGTTTGTAGTGGGAAATCTCTTAGAGACCGTGATTTTAGGCTGCGATGTATTAAGAGATTGCCAGAGTGCTATTGACTTCGGAACTAAAAGAATTTACTTCAAAAATGAAGCTAATAGTTATCCTTTTGAATATAATATGGCTGAAGAAATTGAAATTATTAACCCAGCTCTGAATCAAAATAAACTTAGGGATTTTGTTAATTTTTCAATACATTTAGATAAAGCAGAGCCTGTGACGGCAAGCCAGAAGAGTTCAGAGGTGAAAAGATCTAAGAGGATGACTGAAATTCTCAGGCAGATTAAATTCGACGAGATTGAAATTCTTCCATCTGAAAAGCCAACTTTCCTAAAACAAATCGAGAAGTTTGAAAACGTGTTCACACTAAGTTCGGAAGAATTGGGAAGTTGCAATCTTATGCCACTGGAATTGAATACAACAGATGAACGACCTGTAAATGTGCAACCTCACCGAGTTCCTTTGGCGTTCCAAAATGAGCTTAGACAACAAATTAATTCAATGCTACAGTTAGGGGTCATTTCGAAGTCAAATAGCTCATGGAACTCACCAGTTGTGTTAGTACGAAAAAAAGATAACAAACTAAGAGTCTGCATTGATTATAGAAAAACGGTGAATGCAAAATTGGTGAGTGTAAGTGCGTATCCACTTCCTAGCATTGAAAATATACTCGACTCTATTCAGGGTTCTAGATATTTCATTTCTTTAGATTTGGTAAGTGGTTATCATCAAATGAAAATTAAGGAGTGTGACGTACATAAGACGGCTTTCTCAGTCCCTTCAGGTCACTTTCACTTCAATGTCTTACCTTTTGGTATTTTGAGTGGACCTTCACAATTTCAAAGATTAATGGATTTTGTTTTAGGTGAATTACTGTTTAAGGCGTGCCTCATTTATTTGGATGATATTTTGGTAATTGGAAAAACATTTGACCAAACACTTGAAAATTTTGGAAAGGTAGCCATGGTACTCAGAAATGCGGGATTGAAATTGTGTGCTAAGAAATGTGTCTTTTTCAAGAAGGAATTAAAATTTCTGGGCCATAAGATTTCTAAGAAAGGGCTAGAATGCGACGACGAGAAAATAGAGGCAGTGAAACTTTTAAAACCCCCGTCAAACATAACACAACTACGCAGCTTCTTAGGTCTAACTGGGTATTATCAAAGATTTGTGGAAGGTTATGCAGAGTTAGCTTACCCTTTGACTAAATTGTTACGCAAAAATTGTCCATTTGACTGGGAAGCTGACCAGCAGCAGGCTTTTGAAAAGTTAAAACAAAAATTAATCTCGGCACCTATTTTAGACTATCCAGATGTAACGAAGGAATTCATCTTATCCACAGACGCAAGTGGAGAGGCCCTGGGTGCGGTGTTGTCTCAACATGGCGAAACTGGAGAAACAGTGGTTGCATATGCGAGTCGTGCTTTACAAGGTTCTGAATTAAACTATTCCACTACAAAGAAAGAATTGTTGGGAGTTGTCTGGGCAGTTCGAAAATTTAAACATTATTTATATGGTAGGAAGTTTACAGTAATTACGGACCATGCTAGCTTAAAGTGGCTGCGGAATTTTAGGGAAATCAGTGGTCAATTATACAGGTGGCTCGCATTTTTGGCAGAATTTGATTTCGACATAGTACATAAACCTGGAGCTAAACATCAAAATGCCGACGCATTAAGCAGATTGGACCCGGTAATTCTTAGAGAGACAGATGAAGGAATAGATGACCCTAGGGACTTACTAACATTCTCAATAAAATTGGGTTGTGAGGAGAAAGAAAAATTCATTCAAGCTCAAAAACAAGATGTAATAATAGGTCCAATATATAAGAAGTTAATTTCTGAAAAGGTTTTGATAAAACCAGATAAACAAAGTTTGCAGGGTGTTCTGAGGGAGACTCTTTATTTATGGTCAAGATGGGAAAATTTATTTGAACAAGATCAAATATTATATCTTAGGGAACCTAAACAACCTTTAAAATTAATCATACCTAGGGTATTTATATCTAAGGTTTTAGAGGCAGTGCATAAAACGGCTTCAGGAGGGCATTTGGGAATAACAAAAACAAATAACAAAATAAAAGAATTGTATTTTTGGATAGGTATGACCAATGATGTGATATCTTATATAAATGCTTGTGAAAGATGCAATAAAAGAAAATTTCCTGTACCAGCAGTAAGGGCACCAATGAAATCCATTAAGGTAGGTTATCCTTTCGAAATAATCGCTGCGGATTTTATGGGTCCTTTACCTAAAAGTGAATCTGGAAATAAGTGGATTTTAACAGTGGTGGACCTATTTTCAAAATTTTCATTTGCTTTTCCTTTAGTAGACTCGACGGCGGAATTGACTGTGAAAGTATTAGTTAATAGAATATTTACCCAGTTTGGTCTTCCCGACCATATTTTGACAGACCAAGGAAGGAATTTCGAGAGCAATTTAATACATCAACTATGTTTTCTTTTAGATATTAAGAAATTACGAACAACGGCATTTCATCCCCAAGGAAATGGACAAACAGAACGATGGAACAAAACCTTGATTGATATAATTTCCAAATACATCGACGAAGATCAAAATGATTGGGATCAGTTTATAGAACAGGCGTGCTTCACATATAACACCAGTAAACATCAGTCTACAGGCGTCTCTCCTTTCCAAGTTATGTTTGGTAGGAAAGCGCGGGTTCCAGTGCAACTGCTGTTACCAGAACCGGAAGATCAAAGACCTCATTATGATAATATACATCAATATATTTTAGATTTACAGATGAACTTGAGTTGCCTGCAGCAACAAGTGATAGAAGCCACTGGACAAGCACAGGAAACAATGAGTGAATACTATAACAAAAAGGTGCATTTCCAGGAGTTCTCAGTGGGTGATAAAGTTTTACTGTATCACCCGGCGATTAAGAAAGGAATGGTGAAGAAATTACATAGTCCTTATTCAGGGCCATATGAAGTGGTGAAAGTAATCAATGAGGTTAACGTAAAGATTAAGCATATCAAATATCCGCGGAAGAAATGGCAAATCGTTCACATAAATAGACTGAAGCCATATAAAGAAACTGGAATCAGAAAAGATAGGATGGAAGAATTGGAAACAGAAAATCCAGGTGAAGAGGAAAATGAAGATGAAATGGCATTATGTCAGCAAGTTGAAATTCCAAACCTGGAACCAGCTAATGTGACACCACCGGGGACGCCCCTGGAGCCAGAGCCAATTTGGGTAAGAAGAGAAGATCAGGAAAATACTCCCGACAGACCTTTTCAACAGGATTGGTATCCTGCTCACCAAAGAAAAGTACCCGACAGATATGGACCTGTGTTAGCGAGGGTATAACTTCACAACAAGGGGAAGTATAAAATGCATGATGAATCTTAGAAACTTTATAGTGCATGAGAAATTAATTGGTTTTATAAAAATGTTTAGATAACAAACAAAGTTCACGGTTGGTGAAGAATAGAAGGTGGTCCAGATTGCGGACTTGCAGATTAAAGTAGACTGTTTATATTCATTCCTATTTGTAGTTTAGAAACATTAAAGTTTTTAGTTTTTCTTTAGGTGTTGTAATTAATGTAACTGCATGAAAAATAGTAATTGTTTTTAGGAAAGGAAATGAGAACCTTTATGCACCCTGATTACTTTTATACAAGGATGTCGAGTGATAAGGGGAAGGAGGTCTGGACGGTGACATCATACATATCTCCTATGGAAAGATTCAGGGTGGCGAGTGTACATGCCCAACATCATAGTAAAATGAAAAAACATAAGATGCAAAGAAAAGCGATCATCGCCACCCTGGCACATAAACAACTTATATTTATTAATTTAACTCTTAATAAATAATTGTGTTCGTTTTAGTTAAAGAATTAATTAATTGTTATAGCAAAAATTAGGGTACCACACAAACTCACTACTCGACTGTTCTGAGAAATCTATAAATAAACTCGTAGTTAATCCATGAGTAATACGGATTTACAAAGGTTGGGAAAAAAATTAATGACCATACTAGACCTAGACCAAAAACGTAACCTTGTATCAAACAATTAGCACAAGGGAAGTGAAGACGCAGTTTAAGGCATTAGTAGCCAAAGTTTTCGGTAATGGCTAATTATCAGTGGTTAAGCAGTTAATAATAAGTCTCGACCACAGTCGGACCTCACATTGACTAAAATTGCGGAACTTTAGATTTAAGACGTGATTAAAGAGTAAAATTAATTGTTACATTATACTGTAAGACTATTATTACAGCGGAAATGGTATGTATCTAAACACCTAAAGTATCTAGTGTTATCATGAATTTGAATGTTTAGAAAGAGTGGGATTACGTAAATTAAATTGAGGTTTTGTTATGGACACATGAAACATAGTAAATGAAAACTATATTATTGGGTTTTCGAAGCTGTACTCATTATAGTAGTTTGCAAATTTATTTTAACTGAATCAATGGTTTTCTCTAGAAATGTAAATTAAGTACTTAACGTGAAATGTATTTAGTAATGCCAGGCAGAATTGCCAAGAAAAGATATCGGAACAAATGGTGACGTCTTCATAGCGTTAGGACAATCACGCTATTCTATCCACAATTAAAAGCTGTCCCAGTTGTAAACCCCAGCTTGGATGCGGTCATAATCCTAAAGACAGAGGGTGGCTATGAATCTCATGGAAGTGAAAACCATATGGATTGGGAGATTCCAGCACCAACCCCGAACACTGAGCATTGGTACCTGGAATTTGAAGATAAATTAAATCGACCAAAAACCATCACACAGAAATATATACATGCAGTGCAAAGCAAATCATGGGGAAATGAACGATTGGTAGCAATGGATCTAGAATTCATTGGCGCCATGATAAGACCACAAGAAATCCCTCAACCCATGATAGAAGTGGCTAAAAGGCAAATCGAAGAAGTAAACACAACCTGCAGTAGAATTGTGATGGTCCCTCTAGATTGTTCTCTGTACAATGGGGAAATGTTGGTTAAATATCTATTGAAGCCACCATTGGCAGTCCACTATCCCTTGGTGACAATCCATCATCACGATCTAGAGGGTAGAATAATATACTGGAAAGCAAGAAAGAAGTTTGAGATAACTGATAATCTTCTATACTGCAGGAAGATGACACAATTGCAGGAACAATTAAAGATAACAAGAATGCAGGAGTTTCTGGAATTCGTGGGAAGGGAGCATCCTGCATTAACAGGCTGAATTCTTAAATTCTCCATATCGGCCTGAAAGTGTTCATAGAAAATTAGAACAGTGGGAAGCAAAAGGGATCATCTTGTTTAATGGTACTCAAGATTGTCCTATGTTGGGTATACACTCTTGGGGAATCCCTATTTATGATCTCGCATATAGATTGGAAACTAAGATCATGTTCCTATTAAAAATACAATGTCTGCAAGAGATTGAAGAACATAAAATATTAGAAGCCACAATGCACGAAAATCCGTCATATTCCCTAACAACTTTGGCAGAGCAATTGTGTCCAGACAGTGTCAAGGAATTAAAAGAACAGGGCCTTCAGCCACATGATAGTCGATTTGATGCACAGATCACATATGAATTGGCCCAGAT
This sequence comes from Hofstenia miamia, assembly GCA_900660155.1. Taxonomy (NCBI): domain Eukaryota; kingdom Metazoa; phylum Xenacoelomorpha; order Acoela; family Hofsteniidae; genus Hofstenia; species Hofstenia miamia. Next base: position 790,455 of record CABFPE010000321.1, on the reverse strand, counting down.
CACACTCCAATTCCGTCAGAAAAATCATCAGGTTTTTAGTAAATTAGAGGCGATAATGCAAAGAGACGGAATTAATATACCAGCAGATGAAATTTGGAGTAAAAGTCGTTTTGACCAACAGGAAAGGTTGATGACTCGTTTCACACAATTCAATTCTAAGCGCAGAAATTTTCCGGCTGATAATTGGGATCAAGTAGATCCGAATAAGAGGGATGAAATAACTGCTGAATGGAGTGTGTTTATGGATAAATATAAATAGATTTAAAAGACAGAATCCTTGAAACTAAATATTAAAGTAATTACTAATGAGTACAGTTTCAATCATTAAAGTAAGAAAGACGTTAAATCACGCAATGATATTATAATTTAGGATGTCTGCTCTCGTGAAAGGTCTCTTCTACAGTTTGACATGGCTGCAGATTGTGGGACAGATAGAGAATGGAATTTTATTTAATCAACAATTTGAAGTCACACAAACTGAACATTGGAAAATGGTTGAATTCTTAGTACCATTCCCAGCAGTAAATTTTTCACAAGAGTTGGTTAGGAAAATGCCCGAGTTTCAGTTAAAACTAAATGGAAATGAAGAAAGTTGTGAGAGGAGAGATTCTGATCGTGAAAGCATAGTCAACTGGTTGGCTTGCCTCATAAATCAAGAAGGAAAGGAAATTGAAAGGGAATTGGAGGAAATGAAAATTCAAGCAAAAATGTTAATTCCGGAAAGTTTACCAGAATCAGGAACTCACCCCTATCCTCATCATAGGCGCAGGGCCGTGGGATTAGCGATCGCCAGAATTTTAGGGATGTTAGGCGTGGGTGCTTCGATTGCAGAACCCATTAAATGCTGGCTTAGGAAATGTGAACAAACTGAACATTTGAAAGAAAAAGTAAATGAGATTTTAGAAGGAACAAATCAACATACTGAAGATATACATCTCCTCACCACTCAAACTGATGAGAAATTTGTGCTGGTTGCAACAGAATTAAAGAAATTGTGGGAAGAAAAGAAAAAAATTTTAGATACCTTACACGAATTGCAGGTGTCAATTCCAAATGTAGCTAGGTTTTACTGTGAATACATTAAACTATTTTTAGTAGAGACAAATTGGACAGCCCATTTAGGGGCGAAGTTTGCAAGCTTAAAATCATTTAGGATAGGGCTCCGGAGCTATACAGCATTGCTACTCCAAGTAATACTGTCTTTGACAGAAGGTTACTTACCACCTAGTTTAGTCTCTCCAAAAGATCTCAAAAAGTTAGTCGCAGTTCTAGCAAATGAGGAACTTCAGCGTGAAACTCATTTGTCCCCTACATTATCAACTAAAAGAATTTTAGCGTATTATCAATCCAAACTTGTAGATGCTGTGTATGTCACACTGTATGGACTTCATGTCAGAATGGGAATCCCATTCAACTCAATGAGTCAACAGTTTTATGTTTGTCATTCGACATCACTTCCAATGGCATCAACCAACGGGAAGCTATTTACAACCTGGATACTAGAGACACCATACTTAGCTGTAAGTCGAGATAATACTATGTTCACAGAATTAGATTCTGAAACATTAAAATTTTGCAAAGGTGGATCATTACGAATCTGTGAACAAGGGTTTCCAACGTATCAGAACAAAGCCAGTTCATGTCTAGTATCACTGTTCTTTGGATTAGAAACTCAAATTTTTGAATTATGTAAAACAAAGGTGATATCACACATTCTAGCAGAAAACGCAAAGAATCTAGGTTATGGCCGTTGGCTTTTTGTTTCGCTGACCTAGTACGAAATTTTTGACAAATAATAGTATAGAAAAGAAATATATGCCAAACAAGATACCCTCTTGCCAAGCATGTGTTATAAGGTTAGGATGTGGACAAATTTTGGAAGGAAGAAGCGTGACACTAAAACCAGATCTTATGACATGCAGAGAGGGATATAAAAGAATTGATGTTATGATATCTAGACCATTAAGAGGAATTTATGACGCATTTCCAGCATTACAAGAACAACCTTATCTGTCTTCAGCACAAGCACATCAAAACTTAATTCAGGAGGTTCAAGTACATCTCAAAGCCAATAATTGATTAAGCCCGGACTCAGTGGCCACTGGGTGACCATTTGGCTAAGGCAAAAATAATTTCGTCAAAGGACTTACAGGAATTTACACCCTGGAAAATTTCAATTCTTCTGCCCTTTCTAACAACTGGAATAGGAGCAATTTCAGTGCTGTCATTAGCGTTCTGCATAAGAAAGAAGTTACGTGCCATGTTACATAACCCTCTTCGACATCTCCATGGGTTTAAAGGGGAATCAAAAATTGTAGTTGTGACAAACAATGAAAATCATAGCATTTGGAAAGAAAATTGAAATCAAGATAAGCTTTGCGTAATTAAAGAAGATGATATAGGGTTAAGGACTGCTCCTCAGGAGGATAGCCCTATAATTCAACATACCATGACAACATTTGCACCAGGGCATTGTTTTAAAGAAATTAAGTATCAACTGTTTTGAAGTAAGAACTATCTTTAACATTCAGAAGTACAAAGGAGTTTTGTGTGGAAAAATACGTCGGGATTGATTTAAAATACAGAGTCATTTAGTTGAATTAACCTTAAAAAGAACAAGAATTGTCTTAGAACATTAGCGTGTTCTCTCTCTCTGTGCAAATTAGAAATTCATTAAACATTAAGTTTAGTCATAAATACATTAGGGGCGAGAGGCGTCCTAGTAAACTTTGTCCTTTGTAAAATAACTTCAAACAGTGTTAGTCAACAAAGACCTTTAAGGAAATTCTAAGCAACGTAACGCTGTGTTGATATTGCATAAAAATTGTACGTATAAATTACTCTTCTGAGAGGAAAACATTTGGTTTATATTAAATTCGTGTGAGACATTGTGGGTTATTAAAATACAAGCAAGTAGCCCTGATCAGAGGTGTTCCATGTTGTTAATAAAATTGGTCATTTCGCATTAGAGTTTGGAAAGACCCGTCTTAAAATTTAATTTACGTTAGCCTATTTTGGTTTTGTAATAGCTCAAGAGAGTAACTCAAATTTCAGTATTACCGTGCCCTCTTTTGTTGATAAAAAGGAAAACAGTGAATTGTCAAATATCGCAAGACAT
>CABFPE010000321.1:743328-757158 GCA_900660155.1 Hofstenia miamia | reverse complement strand
GCTCAAGATAGCCGAAGAAGTTATACAAGGAAATGCAGAATACTTAGCGTTTGGACAAACATACAAAAAATATAGGGATGAAATCAAAATTAGAATTTTTCTAGAAAAATAGTTGATAAAACAAAAAATTAAATCAAATAGGATATTTGGCTGAGTGTATTTTGTGAATTGAACAAGCTGGAAGTAATTGTGTAGCATAATCCAACCAAAACACAAATATTATGAAAAAGAGAACAAGATCGAATGAGAGATTTTATTAATTTTGTATTTTATTGAATCAGCATGAAACCAAGTCATTTAATTTGAATTTGGAATTAGTTTTGTGAAGCAATTACTTGCCACGGTAACTTTTGACAAATCACATGTGGATGATAATGCTCCACGTCGATTTTGCTATTGCCATATTAACGCAAAACTTTCTGCAATTGGCAACACAAAACGGTGACAGGTACTTGTTTGTTGATAAATATGTTTATAAAGAATTACTATAAATATGCAACATGAAGATGGAAATGTTGATGGAGAATAAACTCACTTATCTTTATTTAGTTTGTTTAATTGTACAAATGCGCAGCTAGACATTTCATGCTTGTAGCGATCAAAAGGCTGTTGCAAGGGATAGAAATGGTTGTTGCCTAGATCAATACAACGCACTTAAGTTACGGATAGGTGTAAGGGTTTTTTACTTATTGCCTAGCTGGCTATCGATTTACGATTATTCAAACCTGACCCTGACCTAATTAATCTTGATAAACCTGATCTAAAAACCATGACCAGACTCAACACTAATATCATTAACACATGTAAAACATACTAAATCTAAATATACATGTAAATTACAATAATAACAATAATAATGATTAGGGGCAATAATTTAAGTTCATGACTAAAAAACTTAGTATTTCTTTAATATTTTGTGAGACCCCCTTGCCCTAATAGTTTTTATTCTATCCGGCATTTTCTCATATTTTATCAGGGTTTCACTGGATAAATTGCTCTATATTATTTGGACATTCTCTCAGAGAGTGCCATTGGAAGTTACTGATGCGTTTTTAACTGTTCATCGATCGAATCACACAATTGCTCTACCAGGTTAAGATCTGGACTTTGGGCCGACGTCCAATCTTTCAAGGATCCCATCTTTTTTCTTCTAGGCTAAATAGTTATGATAAATGTGTGATGAGTGCTTAGTATCATCATCCTCTTGATAAATAAATCCTTTTCCTAGTATTTTTGGCCAGATGGAACTCCATAGTGAACTAAGATGCTGTGATAATACTTCTTATCCATGATTTTTTTCAATTCTTTTTTATTTGCCAACCTTTTCTGCTGTCATGCATCTCCAAGCTATAATATTACCACCTCCAGATTTAATTGTTGGAGAAATGCATTCTTTTTTGAATCTTTCACCATGTCTGCGAAGGACATAAATTCTAGGTTTATTTCGAAATAGTTCATACATTGATTCATCAGTCCACAAACCTTGCTTATAGCCTTCAAATGTCAAATCTTTATACACTTCGTTTTCGATGTTATTTAAAGGCAAGAGGGGATTTTGGCTGCTACTCTTCCTATCAAACAATTTTTTGGAGAGTTTTTGAAATTTTACTGGTGCTCAGTTTTTTTAGTCATACTTAAAGGCTTTCAGTTCCCTTCTAAGATCTATTATCCATACAAGGTGCCTACGAGCCCCATTATATCTTGTCTGTTTATCCTTGTTGGTTAAGTTGATTCTTAGATTAGTTATTGTAAATGACCAACCATGTTGTTTCCAATTCTTGCTGGTCGCATTGATCATCCACATTTACTTAGGCTGCTCTATATATTATCTATATATATCTGTAGGGTTATTTAAATGTAAGAATGATAACAAGCAATTGCATCCAGGTTGCAAACTTTCCTTTATATTGCTATGTCGATTAATAACAAGAGTTGTCAATGCAATAAATTAATTAGGGTAAGCAACACAATGAAATCACACATTATACATCAAGCACTGAGAATTGTCCATGAGTCACAAACCAATCTACTGTAACTGGTGATCGCAATTGAGTGCAAAGATTTTTCTTGTTAGTTTCCTCTTAAAATTGTTAAACGCTTTCATCTCACAAATTAACAAAATCTCAAAAATCAGAGTACACAATTTAAATGTGGTGTGTCTCCTCTTTTTATAAATGAAATTTCTTGTATTTTAATCTTTTTCTTAGACTCTTATAGAAAACATATAAACATTTTGCCTTTTATAGTATTGTAATGTTTTAGTGAGATAATGACGATTGTATCGCATAGCTGACCACGATTTATTAATAATCTCCAGATATTTCATTAGCTGGGCATTGCCAAACTTAACTGCCAATTTTTCACTGAAATCGATTATTGTAATTAGCTGTTTGCATGTAAACAAAGCTTAAAAAGGGAACCGCAACAAGAGCATTTACATTCTGCTACTCTTTTATCCAAACATTTCATAACAATTAATTCTATATGAAGATGAAATTTGTATTAATTTAAATTTTTATTTGCATTTTATACATTCTACAAAACTACCGATTTTCACTAAAAGACGTTGACAGGTTTTTACAAGAATTTCATTTAAAACGTTGTTAATTATTTTTACTACAACAATGTATGTAATGTTTTAAGGAAAAAAATGTTTGTATTTAGTCACTGTAATACTAATAATATTTTTGAAGCAACCACCTCTTAAAATATTTCAACCCTCTGCTATGTACTATACCCTACGGCCAAGGTATCATATATGTCACGTTTCATAAGTTCTTCCCATTGCCACCAATAATTTAGTAATATAAGTATTGCCACAAATTATGTCCAGCATTGCAATCGTCCTGTTTATCGTTTTAGAACATCAGTTCTAATATATTACGTAAACTCTCTTCCAACTTATATCAACTTACATCAGCACAAAGTGGAAATTTTATAAACGCTCTTTGCTTGTAACAGATAAAATTTAGATGTTGGCAGTATTGCACCAGCCAACAATGTAGGCCGATGGTTAAACTTAAAGAGAATGTTTTTGTGCCATTTGCAAAGTTTAAGTTTTCAAGTGAATATTTTCTTGTATTATAAATACCCAAGCCCGGCGCGGCCCAAGTTGCTATAAAGAAAATTCGGCCCAGCCCGACCCAATTCCAACTCTGGAAATTATGAAGCTTCGAAAAATATATTATTTTTGCTCTATACTATAATTATAGATCATTGTATATAATTACATCCCAATAGTTTAAGATAACGGTTCTAAATCAAAGAAGTAATTTCAGAAAGTGCATACATTGCAATTTGAGGATATTACAATTTAGATTTAGAAAATATATTTAACCTTTAATATCTTAAAGTATCTTTAAGGCAGTTTAATCAAAATTAAGTGTTTGTAGAACAATATTGAACCAAGGTTCCTTTAATTCATCCTTTAGAGCAAATAAGGTTTTCAAAACCCATCTAATATTTTAATTAAGGATAATGATTGTTTCAAGAACTTTAAAGTACAAAAAAGAGAATTTTTGTAACTATATATTTTGTTATCACTTCTTTGGGTTTGTTGTATGTATTCACTAATTGGTCTAAATTTCATAGTCAAATTTTACTACGTCCTGTGCTTTAATATAACATAATGTGTAAATTAATATACCGTATTTATCCGTGTATAAGCCGCACCTTTTTCCACGAAAAATTGCTCCCAAAGCGGGGGTGCGGCTTATCTACAGAAACATCTCGCGAAGACACATAATTTGCACATATATTGTAAACTAAAGTACGTGATCTTGCTGTAATATACATTAAAGTAATGTAATATCCTTGTTTAAAAGACAAACAATTAATTTATTAAAAATATCATAATATTAAAATATTAGAATGTATTGTTAGCTTAGAAATAATATGCATGCAAATATCAAGAGCAATTTAGAGGAGCATCATTACAAGATCTATATAGATTTATAGTNTTTAAAAGACAAACAATTAATTTATTAAAAATATCACAATATTAAAGTATTAGAATGTATTGTTAGCTTAGAAATAATATGCATGCAAATATCAAGAGCAATTTAGAGGAGCATCATTACAAGATCTATATAGATTTATAGTTTTACTTAATGTATTAAGATAGGCAATAAATCGCGGAAATGCAGGTTTCTTTTCTTCAAAGTTGTAAAAATATATGACTAATGTAAATAAATATGATTCGTTGATTCAATACTTGTGAATTTTTATATTGCTCAAAAAACTTTTTTTTTTAAATCTTCTCCCAAACTCGGGGTGCGGCTTATCTACGGATGCGGCTTATACACGGGTAAATACGGTAATATTAAAAATATATTATAATATGATATAATCATTATTGCGAAATTCATAGAAGAAGAAGAAGAAGAAGAGGAAGACGAAGAAGAAAAAAAGAAGAAGAAGAAGAAGAAGAACATCTTTATTCAGTACAGTTTTTAATTTCAACAAAATTGCTCTTTGCTGTGCCAAACACGTCAAAAAATATAAATTTACAATTTAATAAAAATATAAACAAAAATAATTATTTACAAATTAATATTTCAATTATATAATACTATTCAGTCATCTTAGCTCTTATGCCAATGTTCGTAAAATTTGAACCCTTTCCATAAAGTATTTTTTAACTTTGGAATATACGTTAAACTAAGTAAATTCCTTACGTAATTTTTGAATTCAGGCCTAGTTTTCTACTTCCGTGCACTTACTGGTAAATCATTCCAAGTTTCGAGGGTAGAATTGAGAAATGAGTTTTTTAAGAAATGTTTTTTGAATTTCACCTTACCAAGAGTGGATGTTCTTTTGTTATAATATATGCATAAATAATTTGAAAATTGCAATTTATCGTAAGGCTTGCGTTTATTATAAATATCCCAGAATTTTAGTAACGAAAAGTATTTTACAGAAGAAAATGGACATGAAATTTGAGTTGAAGGTTTGATACTTATCGATTTCTTGCATTTAAATTTGTGAATTGATTTTGTTTAATAATGTCTGACTTATAATATTTAATAAAACATTGCAATACCTAAAATGACTCATCACCAAGGCATCTACAGTTGTTGGCGCATTTTATGTCCACAAACTCCGCTATATGTAGAGTAAATTTGATTCCCATTGCCATTTTACGCAAAACAGAATGAATATGATCAGTATATTGTAATATATTGTCGATAATTACTCCTATATATTTAAATTTATCAACTTGGGCAATATTTGTGTTAGCAAAATTTAATTTACAAATGAGATTGTCGTTTTTTGGGAAAGGCGACATTACAAAATATATATATATATATATATATATATATTTGTATTCTAAGTATATACCTATATAATTTATACTTGTTAAGCTAGCATATATTTAATACAGTTGTCAACTAATCAAATATATAATAATTATAATGTTAAAATGCAAAAAGAGCCTGATTTGTTGTAAATCATAGTGTGCAACTAGCAATATAATTTTTGAATTGATATTGTGAATAATTTAATTTGAAATTTCTCAAGTTTACTAACAGCTTTTCTGTAATAATTGCTTAGCGCGACACCTATGGCATTTGCACCCCTTTCCCACAGAATGTGAGAAGAAACTCGTAAAGTGATTGATTATTTTAATAATAATAATAAATTCTTTGTTTTGACGCCATTGGTTTCATTCAATATTATATTCAACCAGCACCTACTATAATTACAGTAGGTCATGATTCAACTCATCCGTACTGGTTGATAAATTTACGGCCTATAGTCTGATGTTATTCATTTTGTTGCTGTTATACAAACAATGAATTCAGAACATATATCTCTTACCAGTGGTGGATTTAAGGGGGGACTATGGGACTGCAGCCCCCCCTCCCCCATCAGGAAGCAAAATGGAGTGCAGCTATTAGTTTAGTATATGCAACCTTAGTAAAATGTTGGAAAATTCCAAATTAATCCCACATTTTTACATTTGAGTTGCAAATCGATTCAAAGGTTTGTCAATTTTTGCAGAATATTTGCAATTTTTCCTGAAATTTTCAAATTTTTCCAATTTTTCTTCAAATAATTTTACTCATTTCTATGAATGTAAGTTTGGAATATATTGTATTCGCTTGTAATTAAAGAAAAAAATATATCGTACATTACAATTTACCACAAATAAATTTTGGAATTTCAATAAATTTGTTTACAGTTGGTTTTTTGACATCTTCGATTATAATCAGTGTTTTCTCAGATATTACCAATATTACTTCAATTCGAATTCTACAAACACTAGCTTTTAAAGAGTACCAGATTTTTATTCTATAAAGGAAAATTCAATTCAAGTCACAACATAATGGTTGGAACACGAAATNTTATAATATATGCATAAATAATTTGAAAATTGCAATTTATCGTAAGGCTTGCGTTTATTATAAATATCCCAGAATTTTAGTAACGAAAAGTATTTTACAGAAGAAAATGGACATGAAATTTGAGTTGAAGGTTTGATACTTATCGATTTCTTGCATTTAAATTTGTGAATTGATTTTGTTTAATAATGTCTGACTTATAATATTTAATAAAACATTGCAATACCTAAAATGACTCATCACCAAGGCATCTACAGTTGTTGGCGCATTTTATGTCCACAAACTCCGCTATATGTAGAGTAAATTTGATTCCCATTGCCATTTTACGCAAAACAGAATGAATATGATCAGTATATTGTAATATATTGTCGATAATTACTCCTATATATTTAAATTTATCAACTTGGGCAATATTTGTGTTAGCAAAATTTAATTTACAAATGAGATTGTCGTTTTTTGGGAAAGGCGACATTACAAAATATATATATATATATATATATATATATTTGTATTCTAAGTATATACCTATATAATTTATACTTGTTAAGCTAGCATATATTTAATACAGTTGTCAACTAATCAAATATATAATAATTATAATGTTAAAATGCAAAAAGAGCCTGATTTGTTGTAAATCATAGTGTGCAACTAGCAATATAATTTTTGAATTGATATTGTGAATAATTTAATTTGAAATTTCTCAAGTTTACTAACAGCTTTTCTGTAATAATTGCTTAGCGCGACACCTATGGCATTTGCACCCCTTTCCCACAGAATGTGAGAAGAAACTCGTAAAGTGATTGATTATTTTAATAATAATAATAAATTCTTTGTTTTGACGCCATTGGTTTCATTCAATATTATATTCAACCAGCACCTACTATAATTACAGTAGGTCATGATTCAACTCATCCGTACTGGTTGATAAATTTACGGCCTATAGTCTGATGTTATTCATTTTGTTGCTGTTATACAAACAATGAATTCAGAACATATATCTCTTACCAGTGGTGGATTTAAGGGGGGACTATGGGACTGCAGCCCCCCCTCCCCCATCAGGAAGCAAAATGGAGTGCAGCTATTAGTTTAGTATATGCAACCTTAGTAAAATGTTGGAAAATTCCAAATTAATCCCACATTTTTACATTTGAGTTGCAAATCGATTCAAAGGTTTGTCAATTTTTGCAGAATATTTGCAATTTTTCCTGAAATTTTCAAATTTTTCCAATTTTTCTTCAAATAATTTTACTCATTTCTATGAATGTAAGTTTGGAATATATTGTATTCGCTTGTAATTAAAGAAAAAAATATATCGTACATTACAATTTACCACAAATAAATTTTGGAATTTCAATAAATTTGTTTACAGTTGGTTTTTTGACATCTTCGATTATAATCAGTGTTTTCTCAGATATTACCAATATTACTTCAATTCGAATTCTACAAACACTAGCTTTTAAAGAGTACCAGATTTTTATTCTATAAAGGAAAATTCAATTCAAGTCACAACATAATGGTTGGAACACGAAATGCAAATGATCAGAAAGAACTCATAATGATGATAAAGACGGCCGTATCAGAAGCGATGGGTTCTATTTCAATTGATGTTGCAACACTGAATAAACGCGTCGCCTCAATGGATTCAGTGATTACAGAAATGAACACAAGATACTGTAAAGAAGTAGCAAGAAACAGCCAAATGATAGATACACTAACTGCGAAAATTAGAGCAGTAGAAGAAGAAAATTCCGCGCTGAAAGACGAAAACCGCAAAATGAAGGAAATTTTAGATGGTCATCAAAAGTTTCTAGAAGGTGTAGACATAAAAACGCGTGCTTCTAACTTGATTATCACTGGTGTAAGTGAGAAAGAATCTATAATGCATAAGAAGGACGATGAAGGGAAAGTTGCTGAGATTTTTCGTAAAATGGGAGTTGACGCATCATGTCTGGAAAGTACTCGAAGGATTGGTAAAGAATCTGATCGACCTCGTCCTATTCTCGTTAAACTTCATTCGGGAATACAGCGTAAAGATATTTTATCTAAACGACCTGCACTTAAAAAATCTCCCGCGCCATTTGATAAAATTTTCGTCAAACCGGATATCCACCCGGCAATACGTAAAGAAGAAACCCGCTTGCGGAATATAGTGGAGTTGGAGAAGAAGAAGTCAGAAAACGCTGGCATTGAGATTGAGTATGATTGGAAGAATCGCGTCGTTGAGAGAGATGGATTAGTTATTGACAGTTACTCCCTGTATTTTTAGATCTCGCACGTGCTCCAGAACATGTACATAAATATAGTCGTCATTATCTTAGCATCTTATCTTGGAACGTTAATGGTATAAAGAATAAAATCGAGTGTTCTTCAGTATTAAATATTTTAATAGAAAACGATATAGTGTTATTGTGTGAAACTAAATCTAGAAATTTTCATATCCCTGGTTTTACTTTGTATAATTCTTCATTTGGACCCAAACNCCCCCCCTCATGCTGCAGATAGACTGTGAAAAAATCTCATCGAAAACGCTAGCATCGATACTCAACCGTTGTAATTATCTAGGCTTTTATTCAAGCAATAGTGAACACTGCTATAACATCAAGAAAAGTTCTCGACCGCGGCTGATCGACCCTGATTTACTCAAGAAAGCATTAAGTTTGATTATCCCACCAAGTGTACAACAGATCACGTCGTCCGTAGAAGCGGCATTGCTTTTGAATAATGTGTAGGATAGTATAAACAGAGCTTCAAATGAGTCACATGCGACGGTACGGAATGGCAAAGTCGCAGGGATACCGCAATGAGCCGTTTGAATCAATTGCTGCAATCAAACGACCACAAGCTAATATGGAAATCTATCAATTGGAGAGGTACTACGAAATTGCTTAGTCATCAATATGAGAACCGTCCTACGGATATGGAGTTCCATGATCACTGCACCAGATTGTACAATTCCCATGAGAACCTCCTATAACCTACAACAGATGACTTGCCATACATTCCAATTTTAGATGATGATATAACGATAAGAGAAGTAAATGAAGTTACTGAATCGTTAAAAGAAAAAGCTGCCGGTGAAGATGGTCTGTACCCAGGGTTATTACGTTTCCTCCCTATGTCGTGGATGTACTTTTTGCTAAACCTATTTAACATTATATTCATCTCAGATATCTTTCCAGAATCATGGGAGTCGTCTAGGATGACAATGTTATTTAAGAAAGGTAATCCGCTTGATTGCAATAACTACCGCGGTATAAATGTGTCAGGTGCGTTAAATAAAGTATATGAAACTATATTCTTACGAGACGATTGGCAATGTGGTATAACGGGTGTTCGGAGAAACAGGCGCTCAGAAACAGAAAGGATGTCTCGAGAAAAACTGCAAACTTCGCCTACTCATAGACCATGCAAGGAAATCAAAAAAACCTTTATTTCTTTTATATATTGATTTCTTCAAGGCCTACGATAAAGTTCATCAGACAAAGCTATTCAATCTATTGCGATCTATTGGATGTGGACCAAGAATGTTATTGGCTCTTTTCCGAATTTACCGATTTACGAAGTTCATCTTAGGAACAACGAGTGTCAATGCCACACAAGGTGTGAAACAAGGGTCCCCCACATCGTGCATCCTTTTGTGATTTATGTAGATGCTCTAATTCGTCGTCTTCGTTCTCTATGTATTCTCGAAGACTCACTCCCATGTCATTCTCTTCTTATGATGGATGATACGGTTCTTCTTGCTCGTTCACGCCAGGCTTTGTTAAAAAATTGAAAGTTGTTGTTGAATACTGTAAAGAATATGGGATGTCTATCAATTATGATAAAACAAAACTCATGGTGATAAATGCATCACAGGTCCATGACAAAGCGTCGATTCCAGTAGATCAAGGCAATAACATCACCAACTCATCATCCTATACATACCTTGGTGTCATTTTCAGCGATACAGGACGAACAATTTCTGATGTATCACAGCACATTGATTTTACAAAGAAAAATGTAGTAAAATATGCTGCTTTCATAAATGAGAATCCGGACATGCCGTTCACTATGAAGAAAATGGTAGCCGAGTCGGCCTTATTGTCATCTGTATTGTATGGTTGCGAATCTTGGTTATCAGGTGCATGCTATAAGAAAGCGGAAAGAGTATATATGAATATAGTAAAGATAATGTTATCTGTCAGATCATCTGCTCCGAATATCCCCTGTCTTGTGGAAGCGGGTTTCCCCTCATGCCGAACGCATATTGCCACAAGACAACGCAAGTGGTGGATGGACCAGCTTCAACGCCAAAATGCCCATGCTCCACTCCTATTTTCACTAGAGTTATGTCGAACTGTCAAGTCTCCAACATCTACGTTTCTTGATAATGTAATCTTAGGAGAAGTTCCAGTGTCAGACAACTTCAAGGAAAGCATATCAAACTCAGATAAGTCAAAAATTATTACATACGCTCAATTCAACCCGTCTGTGAAACAGCCAAGTTTCTACAAAGACAATTTGGTTCAAGAGTATGCTAGAATTAGCACCACAAGAATGCGTCTTTCGTCGCATCAATTACGAGTTGAAACAGGTCGATGGTCGAGGTTGGAGAGGCATGAAAGAGTGTGCACTTGCGACAACTAGTCTGTCCAGGACGAATTCCACGTAATTTTCCGGTGCCCAAAGACCCAACTAGTTACCCAACAGTTGCGTAATTCAACCTCTAACCTCGGATCCCTTTTTGATAATTTTTCCTCCCATGTCATTACAACAGCTATCACAATGCACTAAAAGCCTTTGATGCATAATTTCGAATTAGTACAACACATTATGGACCATTAGATCTTACTTTTGTAAATTATATATATATATATATTTACATAATCACAGGTCTTTACTTAAATAATGCAGGTCATAGTTGCCTAAGGAGAAATTTAAGAAAATCCTCACTTCTTTGTAAAAATATCCAAATATAAACTAAAATCCTAGAAAAAACATAGTCATAAGCTATTTTAGTCCCCTAGATATTTGTCGCTATTTTTGATTTCCATCAGCACTTAAAGCTGTCAACACAATTTATACACTGGTCAATTTATAATTAATTAATGACACAACATTGCAGATGTTCTGTACACCCAAGGAATTGGTTCGATGTCCTGTAGAGTCATCAAGATTCAATCCCGCTACACCTCAACAGCAATCATCCAACCACCATGGCGTGGGTTATCTTTGCCACTATTTGTGAGATTCATTGACATTTCTTGAGATTAAGATGAACACGGACAAGCATAGCAACTTTCTTAATGAAAAGCTCAACATGTTTTAAAAAGACTTAAAATTTTTCTATTTCAGATTCTTAAAACTGGGGATCTAGGCAAATGGGGCTTCTGAATCTCTTCCCACCTGCTAATTTTTTTTTCAAAATTAATTAAATTAACTCAAATGATGTAGAAAATGTATTCACAATATTATTGATTTTCATAAATGGTTAAATTTTAAGAATATCTGAAATTTTAAACAGTATTTTGCATTAATTGCTCAGTTTTTGTTGTACAAAACAAGTACCCAATTAAAATAAAATCTTAGTCTAATAAGGGGTTTACCATCCCCCTCGTTTTAATGTTTTGCTTTACAAGGTAGAAGCTTCGATCCTAATCCTACAATAATGTAACTTTATTCTTACTTTAATGATCAGTTAAGATCATTTGATTCTTAAATTACTGATTTTCTAATAATCATGAGGTTTAAAATTCAGCAAATTTGCTAGTGAATGTATTAATGTCTTTTTCTCTCCAAATTTCACAAAACAATTATGGTGGCACAGTCAATAGAGTCCTGAGGAAATTGCCGCATTACTGATACCGATACCGGATCCATGCGACTGATAGTTGTCAAGGATAACTAACACAACATGAGACAGGATTAGTACGATACTGAGACCAACTTTTTAATTTCAACTGAGACTGGGACCATTTTGATTTAATATTCGACGGTATGTTTTACTTGCTAAACTTGAATGTGTCTGCAACATCTCCATTCAATATTCTGATTGATTAATAATACATAATATTAGCACATTTAATTTTAAGGCTGGGCCAGAAATAGGTGTATCTATATATTAATATAAAACTAGAGGTCTTGATGACAACTTAAAGATTGAAAAGAGTTTGACGAATCAAAAATTATTGCTGTCTTGAATGAAAAATATTAGGTAAAAATTGAGGTTAAAATCTTCAGTTCCCCCCATCAGAAACTTCTAGATCCGCCCTTGCCTCTTATGATAAGTATTTAAGAGTACAGCCCTCCAGACAAAACACATATATGCACATAATTATGGTTTTATAAATTTAAATTTTGAAATTTATCACTGCTACTCATTTTAAACACAATTCTGACTTAAGTCAAGATATTACAAAATCCTTGAAATAAAAACGTATTTGTACGGCGTTGCGCGAAATTGTAGTAAACTTCCCGCTCAAATAATATTTTCAGAATGCTAAAGTCTTACATGGTTATGTTAGCCTTAACATTTTCAATTGTATACAAGAATTATGCAAAGAATTCAATAGAATTTTTCTTGGACAAATTTATGAGCGAATTTCCGCACGTATCAAAGACTGACCCGAATTATACCTTTGCCATAGAGCAAATTCGTGAACTACGCTCACCTCTTGAGGATAATTCTTTTCATGCTGGGTATTTTCATTGCCTTGAAGATAAAAGTTTAATTCGCATTGCCTATATATATAAACTAACATATCGATTAGAACATACACTGGACTACAAAATATCGTCCAGATTTGTTACCAGAGAAAGTTTCTTCCGTATGATTGATGCTTTTATGAAAGTGTTTATTCTAGACATTTCATCCGTTAAGAAAAAGGAGAAAACCTTCAGTAAGCAACTGAAGAAATGTCTAAAAAATGTTATTAAAAAACCATTTCTGCCTGTATTACTAGATAATTTTGTTATATGTGCGGAAAATCAAAATCTAAATTGTTCAAGCAATCTTGATACGTCAAAATCTAACATGCCTGAATTAGCTGTAATCGAACATTCACCTATCCCGAAACAAAAAAAAAGTATAATTAAATACAAAAAAATAAAGCAGTGGAAGCAAAAGCCAATGCTTGAATCAAAAGATATTCCTACGCTCATATTTACCATCATAATATCGGTGTTTATGTTGATACTATTTATTAATTTTTTGCACATCTGAACGCTAAAAATATAGAATTTTTTATTTGTTTCATATACTACGATATACATTTGCTAGGGCGCGCGTAAACATTTATGTCAACATTTTGTTGAGAAAACACTTTTTCTCTTGTAAATCCCACAATGGTTATTTAATTTAACACCAGAAAAAGTAGAATGTGTAGAAGTTTGAGGTGATTATTCACAACAGTTAAGCTGTTCAATTCCATTTTTTAACAAAAATCTGAAAGTATTCATTGTTTGTTATATTTGTAATATATATATATATATATATATATATATA
>CABFPE010000321.1:702935-736168 GCA_900660155.1 Hofstenia miamia | reverse complement strand
CAATGAAATCCCGCAAGGCATGATTGAACTAGGCCTGTATTGGACACGCAGTGAAACCAAGTGCCAGCAAAGCTGTGCTGATAAATATATATATATATATATATATATATATATACAGGTATATATGAATAAATCAATCCAAGCCAAAGCTAATTAGAGTAGCCGCATTAGGGACAGAGTTGGAATTGGGCCGATTATTTAGACTTGCTTAAAACATTGCGTTTTTATCTTAGAACGCACATCTGTAAAGCACATTTATAGAAATTAGCAGCTTACAAAAACTTTAAAGATGCGTTTTAATACGTTTTGTACTTTTAAAGTAACTAGCGCACTCGTTTAAATGGGTGTACTCCTAAGCTGTGGAATCTGTTGGAAGATTCATACGAGCGGTTCACAAGTTTCTTTAACTCCTACTTATTCCTTCTTCAATACTATTATCAATAGTGTTCACCGTTCTGATTATCATTGATTCTTGCCCTTGAGCATTTATTGTATGTAAAGGGCTTTTTTGAAACTTGAATATGAATTGAGACTAAAAATATCAATAGGACAGAAAGTTTATTTCCTCTATTACTGGATTAAAATTTTGCAAATTTTGAAAATTTTAGTTCAATAATACTTGTTTACTTTTATCCAAATAAGTATTTGTAAGAAATTATTAAAGTGAATGTAAATCAGTATGTTGTCCTAATTTCGAAATAGGCATATAGCCCTTGAAAAACAGTATATGATGCAAGCAGTATTGTGAAACTACATATCTCTAAAAAGGTTCCTTATGCATTTACAGATAATCTGATTAATAAGACATAACCTAATCAATGTTAAAGGTCACTACCACATCAATGACATTAAATGCTGTCTCCCTTTTATGACACATTCGTTTGTCTTGATAAAGTTTTAGTTATCAATTGGCTCAGCTTTCTAAATTTTTCGGCGGTTGGCTGACCTAAAATATGTCCGCAGCGGCTCAGCGGGCTGGCGCCCAGCTCTAGTTGGAAATTTCATTTCCACTCGTTATCTATTGACATGGTTCCACCTCCTAAAAAATCTCGTTCCTTTCTTCTAGCCATTAGCAATCATTGCATTCCCTTCCTCACAGCAGGCCAAGAACTAGCAACAACGCCCCAGCAGTCCACTTCAATATCATCACTGTTTATTGTTTCCGAATCTACCTCATCAGGGTCACCTACCTCTACCAATGAATCAATTGCAGCCCTCCCGTCTGATTTTGATTCGGCTATTTTAAACGGAGTATCGAATTTGTCAACTCACGAAATTTAACATTATCTAATTCTTAGTGGTGAATCTTTACTTGATCTTCAATCTTTAACATTTGAAGAGAGAAAGAGCAAGAATAAAATTGAAAAGCGTTTTCTCCGACCACAACATTTTATTTCAAATAATTTTCTTGCGTATTTCAAGATTAAAAAACGGCTTATTTTGCAAATCGTGTGCGATCTTTCCAGCATACCGCAACTCGACTCAGCCTATTAATTTAGTTACCATTCCTTGCAACAAGTATACTCGCCTTTTTGGACAGGACGGTCATGTGACAAATCGCGCTTCCGCAAAGTACCACAAACATCAATTCTTCAAGGGGAGCAATGTCTAAAAAATATGAATGAACCTAGTAGTAGTATTGACTTACAATTGGATGCGGCAGCTAAATCACAAGTTGAAGAGAACAGACGCTTTCTAAAACCAATTATAAGTTCATTGATGTATCTGGCAAGATTAGGTTTGCCTATCAGAGGAAAGGTTGATTCGGGTTTAATCCGCATTCCTGAATCTGTGGAGAAAATTGACTCATCACAAGGCAACGTGCGGGCTACTCTCCAATTAATGGCAGTTCTTGGTGAGCAAGATCGGATCGATAATCTATCAAAATCCCGGAGAAAGGCAGCCTAAATACTGATTAAAGTTCTTGTTGCAACTCGTCCTCTGAGTGAGCTGTTGCAAAGCGAATCACTCGATTCCTTAACAGCCATTGGCTCTCATACAGAATTGCCGTGAAGGGAATGCGTCTGGGATCTAATGATTCGATTTATCAAAATTCACTGGTAATGTAAGTGAGATTCAGATTGATCCTTTACCAAGCAGCCGACGGGGACGGAGATCAAACACAGTAGCTGAGTCACCATTCGATTGCTATCGGCGTACAATTTATTTGCCGTTTATTGATCAACTTCTGTCAGAGCTAAACAATAGATTTTCGAATCATTCTGTATTAGCAATGAAAACTTCGCTTCTTATGCCACATTATCTAATTGACAAAATGTTTCATTTGATCAGATCACAGAGATATTGGAACAGTATGAGGATCTTCTGCCAACACATTCGAAGTGGAGTTTAAGATGTGAAAAGTCAAGCGGAACGACGCAATTGAAAATTGCGATTCGGCAATATTTCATTTTGGCAATTTTTGCAAGTCTGCCAGTCTCCACATGTAAACCTGAACGGACTTTCAGTGCACCAAAGCTTTTAAAAAACTACTTGCGAAACACAATGTCTGAAGAAAGATTGACCAGTCTTGCACTTCTTTATATCCATAATGACCAAGCACCGGATTTACATGAAATAATCACCAGATTTGCTGGTTCCAATCGACAAATGAATTTTTTTTAAAAATATTAAGTTTTGTCATTATATTTTTTTCCTTTACTTAACTTAAATTGGCTTTTGATAATAAAACCCTCAGTAAAACATTTTTTAATTCAAAATTTTGTTTTTGAAATCCACTCCCCTCTGAAAAAATCCTGGCTACGCCCCTGAAATTGTTCACTACACAATCACTTATTACTTTGCATACACAGAAATAGTACAAAGATTCAAAGCAAATCTTACATTTTTATGCAAATATATTCATAATTCAACCAACATAATAAATCAGTAATAGAAAAACGTAGCATGAAAGTGAAATGTTGCAGAAGATTTTCGCAATATGACAAATATTTTCAAGTGGGTTCACTGATGTTTGTCAAAAAGCTCGTAAAGAAATTATTTTTTTGTCAGAAAATGACAATTGTGATTTTTTGATAGAAATTGTTTAATGGCGCACCCTCCTAAGAAATTTTTTGCTGGTATCAATAATTCCATCATTTCATTCACAATTTATGTCTTTGAAAGAAACATTAAATTAAAACGCACACAATGTGGAATTCAAGGCCTATCTGTACGTTCCTGTGCTCAATAATTATTGCTCTTACCCACTCTTACCCACGGGTACGGTAGGGTAAAACCGAATACACGCTAATACCACTTGTTCTCCACATCATTAAGATACATAAAGCATTAATTATTGTAAACTAAATACAAAAATTTAATTAAAAATGACCAATATCCTTTGAAAATTACATATGACGAATATTTAAAATCGCTCTTAAAAAATTGGGATTAGTTTCATGCTAAAAATTTTTTGGTGAAATAATATTGTGCTTGGATTGCATAAAATCATTATAATAAAAATATTTCAAAAAATAATTTTCAAGGCCGCAATTTGTCGGTTGTAACTATCAAACTGCCTTTCTCCTTTGATTGGTAATTTGTAACAAAGAAGTAGATTTTAACTGTTACAAATGACCAATATATATGTATATAAGCTATTTTAGTACCCCCCGGATGTTTGTTGCTATCCAGATCTCTGAATTGATTTATAGCTATAAGTCTTACTTAATACAAAATTTGCATCCCAATGTCGTCAATTTATTTCTTACTGCAAAAAGAATTTATTAATAAGAGCAAAGAAATTCTGATGATTTTCATGTAAACTCTATAAATACAATTAAAGCCCATTAATCAAAATATATTTCTATGACATACTTCAATTTTTTAAGTGTGTAAGTAATTAATACACAATATTAGCGCAAAAACAGTAAATATAATGGCACCAATCGTATAAGGAATATCTTTTGTTTCAAACAACGGTTTTTGAGGCCACTCTTTAATTGTTCTCCATTTCACTTTTGGTAATTTATTAATAATTTTAAGTGGGGGCATAGCTTTACCGTTTATACCAACATTTGTTAATTTGCAGTTAACACCATCGTTGATCAAACAATCCCAGAATATATTAGCAAATTTTGTTTGCAAATGGGTCTGTTTGCGTAAACATTTGACCAAATTTCGAGCGATTTTTTGGTCCTTTCCACTAGATTGTTTATTATTGTCAACAAATGCGTTGACAAAAGCTTCAATATAATTGGTGGCAACGTCTATCTGATTGCTATACGTGGTGGTATCTATACATGTAGCATACTTCCAAACAAATGCAACTAGAGGGTAATTCTCCTTTACTAAGCAATGATATAAACCTCTGAACGTGCCATTTATTGTTCCAAAGGTGATAGGTAGGCAAACCTCGACTTTTTTCTTGGCAATTTTAAATTCTAAGGTGTGGTCATTATAGAACTTGTTCAATTCTATCTTAAATGTTTCCTTGCTAAGCACTAGTGAATTACATAAATTGTAATTCTGTATTATTTGAAGAAGAGTTGATGATATCACAAACGTATTAAAACTGAACATTGCGAAAATGAAATATTGAGCGGGAAGGATTCAATTATTTAACTTACTTGAGAATTCTGCACAGACATTAATAGGTATATTTCCCGCTGCAAACAAACAACATGTATCTGTCTGTAGTAGTTATGATTTATTAACATGTATTTCATCTGTGCTTCTGCCACAACTTCACTTTTATATTAGCTAGGCATTTTTATGCTGACAAATACTAATTACATAACTAACTACTCTTGTACAAATTGTAGTTTTATAAATAGGCACTAATAAAAATAAATAATTAATCACAAAAGTATTTTTTAGTTTTTCTTTAATTTTTTATCCTTTCTATCACCAATTATGCCACACTTCCTCATGAGAATAGCTAATTAAGAATGACAACGCCCTCCATGTACCATTTCATCCACTTTTTATATTAAATTTGCTGCTGCTGGCATCTCCTAATCTAATGATTCATATTGTTTTTATTTTGCTAGTTTCAGTATCACCACTTTTCTGTTGTTGCTATTTTTATACATCATGAGCTGTGGGCCCTATAATATTTTTAATATTGTGCAGGCACTTCTCATCTTGTTCAGTTTTGTGTTGAATTGTTTGTAGTGCATCTTGTATAATCTTACTCCTTTATAGTTATCATTAGTGTTGTGGCAGTGTCCACTCTGCTTGTATGTGCTAATTCTGGATCAATCATTGATAGAAAATTTTGTATGTGGATCATAATGATTTTAAGATTGATGCCTCATCATAGAATATACTAATATTTTGTTGCACTTCTTCACTATTAATATCTCTACTCTGCATGTTATATCATAATACTTATTGTGGCATTGTTGAGAAATCAGCATGCATTCCAACTAATCTATCTTATCTAGGGTTTTGAGTCAATGTGTGTAGACTGATGCTACAAAACTAACTAACTCCTCCTGTCTATATACCATTCCTGATTGAAGTTAAAAGTAAACAGGAGATTGTGTTAGGGAAGAGTGGCCACACTCATCCAACCTGATACAGATAACTTTTGAGAAGAGTTATATAAGACTAAAGCCCTAATTAGATTAAGAAACAAGAAGCCCTAACTCTTGGCTTCAAGTGGTGAACCTAAGTGCTAAGTAAAATAACCTAAGCTCAGTGCGTTTCTCATCTCATGCAATTTAGGTGAAAGCATTAATAATAAATTTCATTACTAAGGAATATCAGTGCAAGTGCCCTAATCATATACCTAACCTAGTTAAATGATGGCCATTAACCAGCTTTTCCACTGAATGGGTGTCTTTTAACCATGCAGTTGAAAAATTAGAAACAAATTGTATAAGAAGTAACAGTCAAAAGAAAATAAATAAAATTAATTTACTGAGAATCATTTGATCAAACAATGAATAAATCACACATATTTATACAAACAAAACTGGTGAAGGAATCAAACAATAGTACACTGTTGCTGATGTGAATAAATAAAACAGGTGCTTAACAATAACCTTTTAAGCTAACAAAAATACTGTGTAATAATTTAATGTAAATAATTAACTTAAAATTGAACAGTTTACAAAAGAACTAGATGCATTAATGTTGAAATTAAAATAGATAATTGATGCAGTTATACCACATTATATTCTTTGCTCCAAAGTTCACCCCCAATTATATTGTTAATTCCTGAGAATAGTATAATTGTCTTTGTTGGCTGTTTATCTATTTCATTCCTGACTATTGCAATTTTTCTGTGCATTGGTTGCCTTTTTTGTACAGGTCCCATGGAGTAACTTCTTGTTGAATGTAAATGTGTTCTTGATTAGCTTTCATTATTAGTATTGCCTTTGACTTCTTATACCATTCATCTTAAATTTTCTTCAGAGATTTCTGTTCACATATGTACTCCCCTCATGCCAGAGTGCCTTGACCAGCTTTTTGTTTTATTTCTCCAGATCAGTAGTAGCATCAGAATGAGTATTGTAGGAGGTGGTGTACATTGTAGCAACAATGTCAGTGTTTCTTTTTCAATCTGCTCATACATGCCCACTAGATTTGGTGATGTTGCTAATCCCATTGTTTCCATGTAATTATGATTTGTACTCTAAATATTTGCCCAGAAAGAGTTTTTTAGACTGTTTTTCATCAATTTATTTGCTGTTTCAGCTGACATGTGTATCTTTGATGTGATACATTCAATATTCAGTGCTATTTGATTATTTTGTTGGAGCATTTGTCTTATGTTTCCTCTTGTGAAACTTTGGTATATAGTGTTTTATCATTGATTTTGTCTGTTTTTCGTAGAATTCTCCAAATATTGTTTTTACCAATGGTTCTTTCTTATCTTGTCTGATTGTAATTTCCACCAGTAGTCTTTCATCATCAGAATTGATCCATGATAATTCACTCAGACTTCTGCTTCCCCATTTTTTTAAATTAGATGTTGCTTATTTCCCATTGTGTTTTCAGTGTTAATGTTATTGCTGCTGACTGTAGTAGCTGATTTTCTCTTTCTATTTTCTCTTGTGATTTGCTTATCATTTCTATTACTTGAATGGGGCACTTTTCTCTGCATTTTTGCATGGTTTCAGATGTTCTCATCATATTCATATACTAACATTTTGGCTAATCTGCCATGTACTTCTTCATAGGATTCTTCATTATTTTTGTTTGCCATTTTTTCTTTGATTTGTTTCACTGCATCTGTGGTTTCACTTTCCTCTTGTTGAATTAATTTCTTAGTCATTAACCATGGCTACTGTTTCATTTGCTTAATTTTACAATTCAATGTTTTCTTTGCATTAATTAGTATGTTTATTTCAGTTGAGCAGATTTCTGTGTTGTAAGCCATTTCCACTATGCTCAGTCTTCCTAGCAGTTGGTTCTTTATCATAATTCTTTTGAAATACTTCTCAACTTTTTGTAGGGGTTTTTCATTGTTGAGAATGGTTTAATATTTGTATCTGCCAGTATCCAATTCCTTATGTTTTTTGTTATGGGTGTGATTGTGAATTCACATTTCTTAGCTCTGGCTAGTGCTTTCCTTTCATTTCTCATTAGCATTAGCACTATTTTTTCATTTTCCATTAGTGCTATGGCCAGAATCCACATCAATGTTTTCACTCTGATTTCCAGTGCTTTTTTCAATTCAAATATTCAGTTGTTAAAGTCTTTATTTGATCCCATCTTGTATGATATCCTCATTTTGTTTAGTGTTTGCTATGCTGTTTTGTGATATTTTCTGATGGGCAATTTGATATCTATTTGTGACCAATTATCTTGTATTGGCTTATCTTATTTCATTTTGTACCATATGTCTATTATATCCTTCAGGTATTCAGGCCTTTGATTCAGTCTACATTTGAGGTTCAGATCTGCAACATCTTCCAGTTCACAGTTCATTGTTGTTGATTTTATTGCTTTCAATTGGTAATAGAAATCAGTCACAATTTTTGTTTCCACCTATATTCTTTACACAGGCATGAATAAATTTAGATGCAAGTCTATTGCTATTAGTTCAGATGTCTATTGTTCCTCTTATGGATGTTCCACTACAAACATGTTTTCTAGTTTATTGGAGAATTGTTTTAAGAAATTAGGTATTTTCTGTGAACCCTTTCTAGCAATCACTATCATTTTGACTTTTTGAATTTTGCCATGTTTAAGGTGTTTTCTAGTATTTTATCTAGGTTCTTACTATATAGCTCCTCCATTAGCTTTTCTTGATAACATATTATCTTCTGTGTACTTCCTAGAGTTAGCTAACATCAAATGTTATGTGCTTTGAATGTAGGGCTGATTCAGTTTTTCATTCATTCATTTCAGATATGAGGTTATAGAATTACATGTTGGCATATTGCTTTTGTTGATTGCTATTGCTACTGCTGAACTGTCTCCTTTTTTGTTTTTTTACAGTTGTTTATTTTCATATTAATTGTTTTGTTTCTTGGTAGCTATTATTGTAATAATTGTATCTCATTCACTATGTTGCTATAAAGTAGAGATGTAATGTTTTATTTCCTATCTTTGTCATCCAATGTTCTCTGTCTTCTCACCTTGATGACTGCCATTACTGTGTTTGTGAAGATTGTAATAATTGTCATTGCAAAAAAGGGCTGTGTTGATGCTAAGCTTGTTGTCAGCTGTTCAGATTGTATATCAAATTGATAGTCCTCACTGATCATTTCAATATCAGTGTCCAGTAATTGACCACTGATATTTTCCATCATTAATTCAGTACCTAGAGCAGTAATTGAAGAGGAAAAATTCAGTGTGTAGCTGTGGACTCTTTGCCTTGTAATTGGCATCAAGTCTTGCTGGGATAATTGGTGTATCTTCCTTATCACTTAATACTGTTGCCCTGCCTGGAAATTGGTATTGGGGACTGCATTGTCTCTTTATTCTTCTTCTAGTGTGTGCTGACTGATCTGACTACCTGTCCAGTAATTGATGTTTGGTCAGTGTTCTTTGTTGAACTCTCTTTTTCCTGTTTATGAGTTCTCATTGAATCCAATTTTCAATGCACACTCATCAGTTATATTGATATCACTGCTCCCATATCTATTGGTGCTATTGTCATTATGCTGTTTATCACTACTGTTATAGTGTTGGCCTTTATGAGATTACTCATTACTAGAACAGGTGCTCATTTTTTCTGAGCCAGCACTCCTTTTAATTTAAGTCATCTGTTTCATCCTTGTCTACCACATTCTCATCTTCTTCCTTGATTAAATCTTTGTCTTTGTAATAAGCTTCTCTGCCTTCTATCAAATTGATTTGACATTTGCAATATTTTATTAAATGTGATTTTTTTCCACACAAATTACATTTTAAATCCTTTTTTCTTATCCATTTTATTGAGCCATCTTTATGTTTTAATTTCATAAACTCATCTTTCTCAACTATTTTCTTCTCTGTTTAATTCTCAAAATTTTTCATTTGGATGATTGATGTGTTCACATTTGGCTTGACTGTTGCTATTTTTTGTTGATTCTCACATTGTTTTCCAACATTACCTGTATTGCTAGTCCCTTTCTTATCATTTTGTTTAGCTGATGCTCAGCATTACATTTTATTTTGAATTGTTGTCTAATTGTTTCCAGTAATCATTTGCAAATGTGGGAAAACAAATCATATTTCAAGTATCTTTCTTCCATCAAATTTAATCTTAGCATTCTTTCAATGTGTGACATGTAATTTTGTAAATCATCATGTTTATTCATTTTCAGGTTTTTTTTAACACTTTCAGTCCTATTGGGATAATATGTCCCACAAAAAAATCAAAAAATCCCATTTGATAGAATTTGTAATAAAACAAATATGTTTAGTTAGAGTCCTAGTGGTAGTTTAACTCTTAGGTAGGCATAAAAAATCTCTGGCAACTCTCTTACATTACTAAAAAGAAAACCCACCTACTTCAATTTTTTGTTGAACTAGCAGAGCAATTAATAATGACAGAAAGAGAAAGAGCTAGCATTCACAAAAAATCTCCTCATTAAAAAGGGCCTAGATCTAAAAGAGCAAGAATTATGATAAACATCAGAGATCATATGCCAGAGGAAAAAGAAGCTGAAAGGAGGTGTATGAAATGCTCTGAAGCTAAAATTGAGAAAATAATGCAATTTGTCTATTTTGTGCATTTCATGCTTCCCAATTTATCCCAATTAAAGTTTTTTTTCTTTTTTATGCATTAATTTTTTTATACTTGTACAATGATCAACATGCATTGTACCTTTACAGGAAATGTTTGTTACCATAAAAGTTTGTTTTCTTTTTTCTGGATTTCTATATACCTACCAATTTCATTATAAATCTCATACAATTAAAACAATTTTTATTTTGGAGTTTTCTTATTCCTTTGAAAGTGCTGAAATAAAGTATCAACTGGACTAATAATTACCAATGGGATATATGATCTCACCATAAAAGACCAATGGGATAATATATCCCAATATTTTTTTATTTAATTAATTACTCAATTAAAATAAAAAAATTTTAGTTGGTATTGTAGCATCTTCTACCAGGCTTTGACATCCATTCTTTCAATTATTGTAATATGATAAATATAGATATAAAACCCTATGTTTGGCTTACCAGCCTTATATTGAGTTTGTTATTTTTCATACATGTAAGAAAGAATCAATAGTTAGCTAAACTGGAAGCAAAACTCCTAATTTTATACCTAACCTAAGTGTGGGTTCATGGTTTGGAATGAGGAACAAAGAATTTTTCTCATTGTGGGATCTTCACCACTACTGAACACTAACTGTTTAGCTGAATATTGTAATTATTAATCAATCCATAATAAATAGGAATTCCAAAGAATTTACTTCAGCAAATTTCACAATGGTTCTGCTCTATTTATATTTGAATTCAAAAAGTACCTGTCAATTTGAATTTCAAAGTGTTTGGCTGCCAAGATGGCCAAAAATAATGGAAATTGTTAATTTTTTCACTACTAATTTCTTAGTTGGATTATACAAAAGTAATTAAGATGATAATTAATTAGTAATTTATTTCTAATCAAGTTTCAATTTGATCTTAATTCTTCTTTAACTGACTCTTCTTTCTTTAGCAGCTTAGTTAATATTAGATTATGCTTCAGTATTATAGCATTACATTGACCATTAGGA
The DNA here is from genome assembly GCA_900660155.1 of Hofstenia miamia. Lineage (NCBI taxonomy): Eukaryota > Metazoa > Xenacoelomorpha > Acoela > Hofsteniidae > Hofstenia > Hofstenia miamia. The sequence continues at coordinate 725,054 of CABFPE010000321.1, read as the reverse complement.
GCAAGTTAGAATATTTTTTTAAAAATTACTAACAAAAAATTTTTGGGACTGAAAGGGTTAAAATTATCCAGGATTGGTTCTTTTTTGTCATTATAGTACACTCTCCTATTAGTTTTTATAAATCAGTTTGATCTTGGCACTGATCACTAGGTAATGCTGGTATGCAGCTCTGGTTAGATACAATGGAAAACTCACTGCAGCTGTGTCCTGCATTACTTTTCTTTCTTTCATAGTTATTTCAATTATCTGCATCCATTCTCCAAACAAGGGTGAATAGTTATCAATTCTGTCTATTAATTTTGGTAGTATTGCTTTGCACAGACTAACTTCATCAATTTTCATTTCTGGCAGCATTGAATTTTCAAAAATTGTTTCAGGTTCAGGCTTCCTCTAACAGTCTTCTCTCTGCACTATATTTTTTATCAGTTTATCAATGAATTCCTTTTCCAGTTAATTTGCTTTTTGTTTCTTTTTTTCAATTTCAACATCATTATTTGGAAGTTATATTTTCTAAATCTGTAACTTCAACTTAATTTTATTTTTATGATTTTGTTTAACTAATTTGCTAATTCCACAATTCACAGTAATACCAAGTTTCTTGAGTTTGAAAAGTCTCCACTGGTTGTGCAAGATACTGTATGTTTTGGATTTGGATTGAGTCATGGTCCCCAATCAAATGTATTGGTAAAAACTATACATTTGCTATTGCTGTTTGCCCATATGCCTACAAATCTGATGAATAAATATAGTTACTCAATATAATCATTTGCACTATGTTTTCCAAGATGGGCATAAATTATTTTTAAGTTACATTAGATAAAAATAAGAATGAAAATATTCCAAAAAACTTTTTTTTCTACAGCAGGTTGAGATTGACTTATTTGAGTGATACTAAATCCTTTTCTTAGTCTTATACAAGCAGGTGTGACTCCAAACTCATTCTTGTTTATCAATTTATCATGGTTGATTATGTAGACTAATACCTAATTATAACTGTGCCATAATGGTAAAGGAAATTTAAATTCATTTTATATCAACAGCTGTGAAAAACAGGGCCAAAACCCTAAAGTAGAACCATTTCAGGAAGGAGGAATGAAACTCATGCAGCAATAACCAAGTGAGTGTATTAATTGTGTATGGCAGTTTTTTCCATATTTACTTACCTATGATAATTTCTGTATAGTGATTGCTTTTGTTATGATGATAAATAAAATGCTCTTCACAACCTGACTGCTTTTGTTTCTTAATTTCCCTACAAATAGCTAACACTACATATAAATAACTACATGTTCCTATATACATGCAAGCAATAAGTGTGGCTAGCAGAAACAAAATGTTGAAAGGTCCACTGTAAATTAATTTACTACTTAATCTAGTTAACAAAAAGTGATAGACAAACATGTAATATAGAAGGGTGTTCATAGACACCTTGTATGTATAATAGTTCTTATGATTCCTTATGAATTTGGATCTTAAACAAAAGGTTATCCTAAGGGTAGCTATCCAGCTATTTGATGACATTTTGTTATAAGTGAAAATGAATCAATAGGAAAACGAAAAGGCAAAAACTCCTATCTGTAGACTTAACCTATGAGCACACTTTCATGAAACAGGAAATCTGCTGAATGAAGAATTGGGTAGAAGTTTCTCCAATGTTTAGCTTTCTGTTTGCATAATCAATCAAACCTGATCAAATAACTTCAATGTATTTAATTCATCATGCAAAGCATGACATGGAGATAAACATCTTAAAAATGAATCCATTAAGCAGACTCTAACTTCTGGAGTTATTTGGTGCTGTGATTCAAGGATGTAACTCTTTAATTCTTTCAGATTTGTGGGGTTTTTTTTTGCTGAACATTCCCTATGGGTACTAGATCTGGCGAAATTGGTGGCCACTACATAACTTGAATATTATAATTGGTAAACAATTCCTTTGTCGATTTTGAGGTATGATGAGTTGCTCCATCTTGTTCTAAGACCTGAGAATTGGGATATAAGCAGGTTACATATGGTATAAATTCTTTGAGTATTTGACTATATTTTGAACTATGAATTGTACCAGTGCCATCTAGTAACTTCAGATAAAATCGTCAAAAATAGTCAAATTTTGAAAAGTGGCCACTTTTTTTATTTGAGCTATAAAACCATCTAGGAATTCTTCCTCTTAACACATACAGCTGTTTGTCATTTGTCAAAAGATTTTGGGCGGATAGAATTGGGTGAGTCTTTTGCACAAATATAGTCCAAACCTCTCTGATAGCTGCGAGCTTCTCAGTATTGTGACATTTGTCACAATTCCGAACAGTGGCATGCATCCAAATCAAAAACAGGGAGGGCTTAAGATGATTTTAGGTTTGGGAGCTTCCATGAGCATCAGGCATTTAAATTTGTTAATAATTTGTGTTGCATTTCATTTTTGATGAAAGTTTTAAACAGTCATTTTAGTCTTTCCTGAGGTTTAATCTATGTATATTAAGAAAGATGTAGAGTATTCTACACTAATTTATTATTATTATTATGTCAAAACCACCATCAATATTGTATGCCAGGGTATAATTGCACATCCAATGATAGACTTAGGCCAATTTTTGAGTTGCAAAGAAAAATAAATGAGAACTACATATTTCAAAAATAACAGATTCTCTCAAAAATTTTCTTGATCATGAAATTTTAACAGGGAACTTTTTTATTCAAGTAACTACATAAGTAGCAAAATTAAAATATATGAACACAAACAAACAAATTGAGATATAACAGCCTTCTATTGCATAATAATTCATTGCCCAACCATAAGTTCTTTAAATTTTTTGAGAATTTTTTCATACATTATTACAGGCAAAATGTCTTTCTCACACACAATAACAATGAGTCAGACTAGTCTATTATCTAGAATTGTTGTTTGCATGTATGATTTAATCATTCTAACAAAGCTGTGTTATCACTCATTAGTAGCAACAGATATGGGCAATGTTGTTTGCAATTATGGTACAGTGTTAGTTAGTGGATACATCTCTGCCAACCCCTTCATAAGAAATGATTGATAAACAGTAATGACTGATGATTCATTTTGAAATTCATTTTTAGCAGTTTCAAAGAAATTTTCAAGTTCACCACATAAGTCAGTTGTATTGTTGCCAAAGTCATCTGGGAACATTTTTGCCATTTCCATTACTGCATTTATATTATTAACAGAATACCTCGTATTAGGATCCATTCCATAAATTGCTGACATAATTATCATCTGTTTATCACCAAAACTAGTGGACATTTCTAACAAAAGTGAATCTATCATTGAGAAGTAAAACTGGGTCTGATATTCATCTTCAAGTGACATTGTGGAAGACTCAGACTGAAATTCCTCAGAAAAATAATCTTCCAATTTGCAAGGACGTTTCCTCCCACATTGCTAAAAAATTTTGATGTTTTGGCTGTTTTCAAAACTTTGAAAACCTCTCTGAGGATTGCTACATTTTTAATAAAAATTTAGTATTCAGAAATTTTTTGTAGATTCAAGTGTTGACAATTTTCCTTGTAGCAACACATAACAGCGTGGGATAGCAGACAATATATCAAATAAAATGAGTTAACAGATGATACAGTTGAATGCTATTAAGTAAGTTATTAAACCTATTGCATTAGCAGTTATATTTGTGTCATCAAATTCTGATATTCTTTTGAGTGAAGCAATAATTTCTGTATATGCTCAGTCTATTGCTTTTAGTGCAACTATATGACTTGCCCATCTAATACCACTTTGTGTTTTTAAGGATATTGGATATGAGGATGCTGATGTGCCAAGATCTTTTTGGGATTTGATAAAAATTTCGTGCCTTTCGTTGCTTGCATTAATTAATGTGGTTAAGTGTTCAATGTTTCCAAGCAATTTCCACATTGTCTTATTATTTTTGATTGAATTTACAAAAACAAAATACAGGTATGAGCATAATAATACATAAATACACTGATAGGGTTTTCTTTTCGAAATCATGCTTGTACATGATTGTGTAAACTTGTGAAATTTGAAGCACCATCATAGGTTTGTCCTCGATTATGAGCTATTATTAGACCAAATTTTGTTTAAAATTGTTATATATGTAAAAATAGAGATTGGGAAACATCTGCAGCAATGGAAGCCAAATCTAGTAAGCATTCTTTAATATGTTTATCCTCAGTAACATAACACATGACAAATGAGAGCTTGGCAGAATGTGAACTATCTGTTACACTGTCACAGGCCTGTGACTTGCCAAGAAGAATACAGTGTCAACAAATCTGTGAAATATTTGCTGATTGCTCAAACACTCAGATTCTTTTACAGATATTGCCTCTATTCTTTGGAGATCCAATTGAGCATCAATTCATTGAGAAGGGTCACATATGGATATTTTACCTAACTCTAAATCTGTTGTGCATTCCTGATGGAACTAACTCATTTTATGCTTTCTAAACCTTTCTTGAGCTTTTTTCCAGTTCTGAATTCCAAACTTGGTCAATGCATCATCACAATTGCCCCAACATGATCCATGTAGAAGGCATGGAAAGCACCTGACTTTGTCTTCTTCCTCACTGTATGTAAGCCAACTCAACTCTTTAAACCATTTAGAGGAGAAGGCACGTTGCTGTTCACCAAACTTAGACATGGGAAAATGAAATTTCTTGAATTGATTTAGACCTTTCCATATTTCGTCTGCCAGCTCATCTGACCCAGTTGAAACTGAATATTGTGATTGTGAGCAAAATGTCATGGCTTATAAGAATCAAGTTAGCTTTAACAAGATAAGCAATGGCAAATTTCAGAATCAAAAATTCAAATTGCAATCAGAAATACGTTTAGGTACATTTACTTAAACATATAAACTGCATGTCTAACCTAGCTGTATGCAGCCATTACTAAGGCTGACTAAAAAACTATGTTTCTTGTTGGCCAAAAGCATTAGTAAACTAATGTACATGTTCCACAATTTTTGTCTACCATTCATGAGCCCCCTTTGCAATAGCAGGCTCATAAATACGTTAAACCAGAGTTGTGTGTTGTGCACATGACACAGTGTGAGCTTGTCTGGTTTACTGCTACTAACTGTTTCAGCCGCTAAATAGTCTAAAAGTGTTATAGTGATATTGATTTGACGGGTATAAAATGCTATTCAATGGTTAATTGTCTTGGCCAAACAGTGGTAAACCGTATCATTCATTTAGTTTTAAATTCAATACCCTGTGTTCCGAATCACCATTTAAAGTTAAAACAGAGGAATAAGAAATGCATTCTCTTTAAAAATCAATTATTTCAATGAACTGCAGTTGCACTCAGTACACGGAATTTGATATATTTAGTGAAAACAGATTCACATGAGCGAATAAATGTAATATAATATTAAATAGGTCTGGGTTATTTGGGGGGGGCATTGCATAAGGTAATCACTGCCTTCTTTAATACACATACACGACTCGGTTATCTGCAGTAAGGCACAAAAGTTTGGGGGCCAAAGTCGAAAATAGTAAAACATTGATAATTTTTCATAAAATCAAATATATCAATTGTAAATAGATTGTGTACATATAATAACAAATAAAATCAACATTAGGATATATATGATATTATTTCAATAATGCTGTAAACGTTCATTTTTCTTAAACTTTCACTGAACCTTTACGTTTAGTATGCTTAAGCGCCTTTTGCTGGTTGTTGCAAAAAAAATTAACTATGCTTGACAATACAACACTACAAGGGTTCAATGCATGGCAATTACCATTACAATAAAACTCACTTGTTCGAAGGGCGATGTATAGTCAAAATTAGTTACACGGCATATTTGTTTGACGAGAAAAATCAAAAGCAATTAGATCGCTGAAATCAGATTTTACGACAAGTTTGAAGGGATGATACACATTCAAACTTATCGTGGATTTGTGGCCCGAAAAATTATGCAACAAAGTTTGCCCCTGTTATATCTCTTAAACTATACTATTATAATCCCCAAATAAATTGTCATTACTGCAGATAACCGGGCCATATATTTAAGAAGGACCTGAGAGAATATAAACTCATTACCGAAATTACAGAAATTTAAATTTTTATATTAGAATAGCAGGATGAAATAATTAAATTAGTTTATTAAAATTTGGCCAGCAAACATTTTTCTAAGCAAAAAGAACCAAAGATTTTAAAAAAAAACAGAGGGATGGCTTGAGCCCCAAGCCCCGGGATGCACGCTCCTGATTCCAAAAGTTATCGAATCTCATTGTTCTCAAAAAGAACTCGAATTGATGTAATGACATAACCATACAATAGAAGAGCATGGATTCAAATGGATGCCATAAATCTTGAGCACTTGTAAATCTGTTTTTATATGCACCAGCATATAGCAGAATTCTGAAGCACGGCAGAATTTCATCATGAGTAAAACCACTGCAAATACGTTCTGATTGTTCTGACAGTTTGTTGGCTGTAATTCATTTTGCGAGTAAGTAGGAACAGTATGTATTACAACTTCAGGAATGAATAGTAAGAACACCTCCATGTCTGACTGAGGAATAGACAAATTTTGTGAGTCTACATTTACAATATTCCGCATTCATTGTTGTTCTCGAAAAGGCTGATTGCTGTATTGAACTCTTTGTCCGTGCAATATTCCAGTAGTTTCATCTTCGTTTTCATCTTCCTCCTCATTATCATCATCATCATCCTCACTCTCACCAAAGATAAATAAATCATCGCCTTCCACTTCTTCTTGCTAACTCTGTAAGACTTCAGCTAACCCATCTTCTTCAACCAAATCATTTGATTCTGAAGAATAATTCTCTTCCTGTTCATAGTCTACTAAAAAAATAAACTGTAAAGCTCAAGCTGACGTTAACCTCTGTTGACGCAGCATGATGAATAATGAATCATATTTGATTCTATTGCTTCATTGATTTGTGTGGGCGTGTTTTGAATCTGCAGTAAATAACCAGTCTAGCTAACTGAATGAATGACTAAGTCATAAAGATCAGAAGTGCATATGCNTAGACCAAATTTTGTTTAAAATTGTTATATATGTAAAAATAGAGATTGGGAAACATCTGCAGCAATGGAAGCCAAATCTAGTAAGCATTCTTTAATGTGTCACCATACCGTTGAAGTTCCTAATGCATGAAGAATGCAAATTATATGCACCCCAGTGCTGATCATGTTGGATTGTACAAAGATTATACCATAGAATGTACACGATTTTGAAACTAAATAGTTTTCTAAAAAATAACTTTAATTGTTTTGTTTGTTACAAAATGTAACATGTATATACCAATGAGGATTAACTATAGACACATTTTAGATTAATGAAGACATTTGATTTCACAAATGAATGGTTTTCACTACTGTTGTATCAAGCACTCCTTGCATTGTCTTGCACTAAAATTTAAGCATAATAAGACAATTTCAGTTTATCACCAAATTTTATAGCATAGTTTGAGGATACGTATTTTATGCTCCTTATTTGGCTTAAAAATTTCGCAAATTTTAAAATTTAACAAAATACGAATAGATTGTTTCAATATAAACATAAGAAAAATCTTTGGAGAAACAATTTATAAATTAATGGTTATGCATATTCCTATAAATTATTGATGAAAAACATTTTAACGGTTAAACTAAGTTTGGGGTAATTTTGTTTCCCCAAGAACAACTAGAATAGGATTTTGAGCTCAAATCAAGTTGGAAGAACCTGATATTTTGTTACTTTTCCACAATTTTTAAGTACCCTTTGTCTGCACATTATGGGAATCAGCCTAACTTTGCTTACCAAAATTCAACAAAAACATCATTACACTAAGTTTGGGATAACTTTATTACTCCAAAAGAAATCAGCTTAAAACTCTAGCGTTAGGATGATTGCTAGTTTTTTATAGTAATGCCATGCTTGAAGAACCCTAATGTTAAATTTCCTGAAAATTTTATTAATATTAATTTAGTTTGTAGTCAAAAAACATCTACAGGGCGTCCGTAAATTCTGGACACATGCAAATTAACTATTTTTCAATGGAGGCTTTAAAATTATTCATGTTTTTGCATCCATACTTGAAGAAGATTTGAGCTTATAGTTCTCAGTGGCTATGAAGGCTTAATTTAAAAATTTAATGTACTTTATTTGGAAAGAAATTCACTTATTTAGATAGTGGTGAAATTATGAAATGTTATTGTGTCCAGACTTTATGGACACCCTGTATATTGTCAAATTCTTTTTAGTTTTTGTATGCTATGATTTTTTCATATTTTACTTGCTATTTGAAGAAGACAATCTACAAAAAAAGCTATATCAACATTAAAACTCCAGGAATTTGGATTTAATATATATCCAAAACATCATAGCATACAAACACTAAAAAAGTGAATATTTCCCAATTAATGACAAATTAATAAAAAATGTGAGTTCATCAATATTCTCTAAAGCGTGTTAAATCATAGACGAAGATTTTCCAGCAGAGTATGTTATTTAAAAATAGCTCAGTATCTTGTTTTTGAGTAGTAGGTTGGCGATGATAATATGTGAATTAAGTCCAACTTCGTGGGAAAAGCAATGACATGGTTATCGCTTTGGTGTAATTTCTATTCAACATGAAAAGATAAGACCATCGAGACTAGAAGCAAAATACTTTTTTTCATGTCAAATTTTGCTTTGGGTTCAAATATTACAACTGAAAACAATTCCGGGCTATCTCGAAAAAATAAAAAAGTGAGTCGGCACGTGTCAAGATCTTAAAATGCAATACATTTTATATGGTAAACCAACAAGTAAGTAACAAAATTTCGCGTTGTGTACTGTAGTTTAGCAAATACTGCCATCATGGGTTGATTGCATCTTTTTGATATTGTTTGATGATGTGTTACACAATTATTCATCATTACTTCCCTATTATAAATAATAATAAACATGAGCTCATTTAAATGTTTCACAAGAAATCAAATACCATCACAAATATTGGAGGGGCAATAGCGCCTCTTTTCCATAGCCCCTGCTAGTGCATACTATAATGCTGTTTCACAGTCATCCATTATTTTCCATTTTTTTCCTCTAAAGAATCCTGAAATGGTGACTAATTGAATGCATGCTTTACCCAGAAGTAATTTTCAGCCAACTTTTTGTGCAGCAAACATTTTAAAAATAATGACTTCAAGTCGCAAAGAACCGATGCAGTTAACAGAAGACGTATTAAGTAAGGTAAGCCATTTACCATGGGTTGAAGTTTTTAACGATTACGTATTTGAGGTTATTAGTGTAACTTGAAAAATGAAATACACATAAGTATATTATTGTCATTGATGTTAGTTATTGCATTGCAATACCATATTTTGCGAAAATTAATTGTTACAATTTTTAATTGCAATACCATATTTTGCGAAAATTAATTGTTACAATTTTTAATTAAAATACCATATTTTGCGAAAATTAATTGTTACAATTTTTAATTAAAATACCATATTTTGCGAACATTAATTGTTACAATTTTTAATTAAAATTATTTTAGTTTATAAGTATTAGTTTTTTATCAGTTATTGTAAAGAATTATTCGAAAATGGGTTGGAAGATATTTATTCAAATGCTCTCGAATTGCTTGAAGATGCTTTTGAATTTGTGGAAGGCGATCTCCCAAAAAACTCGTTTTTTTTCAATGAGAATTTGCATTTCGCTATGCACAATCACTTCAATCGTAAATACTCCACCTTTCTAACAATCTTCAGCTACACTCTATGCTCCTATAGCATCATTAGTATCATTGGATAGTTTTGGATTGGATAGCGTTTCTATAAACAATTTATTTTATCCCGTAAATAATAAGAAAATTATCTGCAATGTTTTTTCAAAGAAAGTTTATCTTATTACATGCCCACATTTTCAAAATAGCCCATCCTTTACTGCTAGTTTTGCACATATTTAAAAGTTATTTGAAATTAAAAAGTCTTCTCAATCAAAGATTGCTCATAAGTTAAATTTGGAATATTTTACTTCTAGAAATATACAACGTATTTCAAATATGGGATGGTACAATTACTTTTGTTGAAATAATTTCAAATTTGTGGACTATTTGGAATGTCATGGCGTCATTCAAAGGGTTGCGTCATCGATCTTCATTTAGGGATCCTATTCGAGATGTTAGTGATGGAAACTTATATTATTCAGCAGATGTTTGCAGTTGGTTAGAAATTTGGCAAATTTTATTAGTTTACACCAAAAAGTTAACTGGTAAAACCTTTTTGGCTGTAAATTTAACGTGCAAAAGCTTACTTTGATTGTCATAATTTTCCATTAAAGGGAAAGGCTTCCAATACGTCTTATTAGAGAAAATGCCATTGATTATTTAGACGGTCGTTTCTCCAGATATAGGCAAGAATCAGGAGGAAATTACTATGTTTCTATTAAACGAATGTACGAAACAAAAAGAAAATTGAAGTAGTGTCTCTGTTAAAATATTGTGGTATTGATTTAAGAAATTGCGATCCATTTCTAAAAGATTAAAAAGTGGAAGAAGGAAACGATGCAACATTCATTGATATTGCTTCTTTATTTGAAAATTGTTCTTATGATAATCTTTCTGTTAACATGAAACATATATTGTATTATGTTTAGGATATATTTCCATTCTGGATCTCTTAGCTTACTCTGTGTTTAGAATGTCAAAATAACTTGAAGGAAAATTGTATGTAAGGGGTTGATGAAAATTACTACTATTTTACTTTAGTTGATTGTGGCGGACTTACGAGGCCATCATTCATTATTTTTAGTATTGTCTGTTTTTTCATGCATTAAAGAAGATTCCCATATTTTTACACAGTTATGAATATTGCCCGNAAACTTATATTATTCAGCAGATGTTTGCAGTTGGTTAGAAATTTGGCAAATTTTATTAGTTTACACCAAAAAGTTAACTGGTAAAACCTTTTTGGCTGTAAATTTAACGTGCAAAAGCTTACTTTGATTGTCATAATTTTCCATTAAAGGGAAAGGCTTCCAATACGTCTTATTAGAGAAAATGCCATTGATTATTTAGACGGTCGTTTCTCCAGATATAGGCAAGAATCAGGAGGAAATTACTATGTTTCTATTAAACGAATGTACGAAACAAAAAGAAAATTGAAGTAGTGTCTCTGTTAAAATATTGTGGTATTGATTTAAGAAATTGCGATCCATTTCTAAAAGATTAAAAAGTGGAAGAAGGAAACGATGCAACATTCATTGATATTGCTTCTTTATTTGAAAATTGTTCTTATGATAATCTTTCTGTTAACATGAAACATATATTGTATTATGTTTAGGATATATTTCCATTCTGGATCTCTTAGCTTACTCTGTGTTTAGAATGTCAAAATAACTTGAAGGAAAATTGTATGTAAGGGGTTGATGAAAATTACTACTATTTTACTTTAGTTGATTGTGGCGGACTTACGAGGCCATCATTCATTATTTTTTATATTGTCTGTTTTTTCATGCATTAAAGAAGATTCCCATATTTTTACACAGTTATGAATATTGCCCGACATCCGAATGTTAAATTTAATGCAATTTGCTAACAACTTGCCTGATTATTTAAAAAACCTCTCACAAAGAAGCTGCAATGTGTGCTCTTCTAAATATTTTGATATTGTATTGAACAAGGCTTTCAATTGTTTATTAATTAAAAAAGTAGCACTGCTCTTGTAAATAATTTGCGAAAATTAAATAACCTTACATAGATATTTATATTTTCATATATTCACCAAATTCTGTCAAAACTTGTTTGTAATATATTTATAACGGAAGTAAAATGTCATGAAACTACACAAAAACAATGGCCTCAGTTGGATCGAATTTAAATGTTCACCACCAGTTCAGATGTTGTTTATCTCAGAGTCTGTGGTTTCCTCTGATAGCTTGTCATTTTTAAGCTCATCATGAACTTACCCCATAATACGATTTCAATGCCTGGTTTTATTCATCAACAGAACTCCTGATCAGAACATTTTACCTACATTAATTGTGCAAAAAATGTTTTGAAACAATCATTTATTAATACCGCTATCAGAACGTGGAATCAAATTGCGTAAAGAGATAAAGAACATCGGAAAATTTAGAGTTTTAAACAGGAAATTATATCTACCTTAAGCAAAAGTATATCTCAGCTCAATGATAGCTACGATGCAAATTCTGCAATAATGATTATTCAACAACCCATACTTAGTCAATTATCCCTGAGCGTGTGGATTCATTGCATAGTTTTTGCTTTTTTATGCATATTTTTTATGTAAATTTTCCTAAATGTAAATATTTATCTGAATAAAGAATATATTATCTTTTCAATTAATAGTTATTTTTAAAATTTAAAAGTCCATTAATAGCTTCATTAATGGCATTGATTTATAAGCAACTTTGCTTTAATATTTGTGCTTAAAAATGCTAAAATGTAGTACTCAAGAAGTCATATGAAAATTTTTAAAGAAATTTTCGTTGTTCTATCTGAATCTGTTTTCAAAATATTCTATGTTTTTTCAATTGTTTTCCACAAAGCATTTATATTAGCTTTTCGACACACTATTTTGAGAGTACATTTTTTCAAAATTGATGATGCTCAACTGATAAATGCATATTTCTTGCTATTAAACTATTTAAAAGTTTTCAATAAATTGTCAAAGAAAATTCATATTCTTTATATAAATAATTCCATCATTTCATTCACAAATTATGTCTTTGAAAGAAAATTTAAATTAAACGCACGCAATTAAGAATTTGAGGCCTGACTGTACCGGCCTGTGCTCAACAATTATTGTTCTTACCCATGGATACGGAGGGGTAAAACCGAATACACGCAAGTAGCACCTGTTCTGCACATCATTAAGATACGCAAAGCATTAATTATTGTAACTTAAATACACAAATTGAATTACAAATGATCAATATACATTAAAAATCACATATGGCCAATATTTAGTCTCTCTTAAAAATTAAGATTTTCGTAATTAGTTTCACAGGCGCGTACCTAGCAATTTATAAAGGGGGGGGTCAGATTTTTCTGAAAAGGGCATTTCTATTCTTTTTTTACAAAAAATAAAAAAGTTATTTTACTAGTGATGTGTATATTAACAATCATGGTCAGTAATGTAATACATATAATATAAAATATGAAAATTTTATAACACCACGAACGTGGAATAACAAATATGGTTTACCATATTTGTTTGCCATATAAAATACACTAACTTTAATTCCAAAAAGGGAAGGTCATCTAAAAAGGGGGGTCGTTCGCACCCAACGACCCCCCCCCTAGGTACGCGCCTGTTTCATGCTAAAAATTTGTATGAAATAATATTGGGATTGGATTGCATAAAACCATTTCAATAAAATGTTTCAAAAATTAATTTTCAAGGCCGCAATCAATATTTTTCATTTGTAACAGTCAGAACTGCTTCCTCTTTCCATTGGTAATTTGTAACAACGAAGTAGATTCTAACTGTTACAAATTACCAATATATATATACATATGTACATATATATATATATATATATATATAACGTTGAGTAGTCCGTCATGTTGCAGATTTCTACGGTGATCTTGACGACGATCAAATCTGAGAAACCTTTTTATCTCTCTCATTTTTGGCGGAACAATGTCTTGTTGAATATGGGAAATCCATATGTCCTTGACCATAGTTTTTCAAAGTGATAATTTCGTCGATATGTAATTCCTTTTAGGTGCAGTAGTCCTACGAATTTTTGTAGTTCATCTCTTGTTAGATTCCAATCATCTATCCTTTCATTAGCAAAAGCATTTGTACAATCAACAATAAAATCCACATCCAATTATCAAAGAAAAGATTCCATGAGTTTAATGGAGTTATAATGCCAGCACAAGCTCGTGTTCCACCGTCAGGCTGGCTAACTATATTTTGTCGTTGATTTCTACCACGTCTAGCTCCCTGTGTATTTTCAATTATTGTCCATTTTCATTGTCGATCTCTTTGTGGCTGCTATGTGACAAGAGGTCTAAATCTTCATCACTGCTGCTTGTTGAATATAAAATATCATGTAACAGCTGATAATAATTAATCTTCTCTACCTCTTCTAAATCTTGTTCAGTGTCATCTCCAGATTCATCATTTGGAAGATTTATCATTGCTTGCAGGAAACGGTGAGCTGACATTTGTTGAGACATTACAAATGACAAATGATATTGATATGCTTGAAATTTCTACACCTTTGCACACCTTTGTAACAATTCTATCTAATGAAATTGGAGTATGTTTAGTAATATATGATAAATGGGTACAATTAGTTGCGAAACTCTTGCTGCAAAATATTCGCACCTCTTTGAAATATTTGCACAAACTATTCACACCCTTTTTATTATTTTAATAGGACGAAATGCAATCTGTGTACATGAATATTTACATAAATTTATGTTTTAAATATCATTTATAATATGTTACTAAGGTTTTGGGTATATTTGTAGTAATTTACAATAGGTAATATAGAAATAGTCATTTGACGGGTTTTGGCGCTTTTAGGTATATTAAAAGTCTCGCGCTTCAGGTTTTAAGGCAGAGTTGGAGTTGAGCTGATTATTTAGGGCCAAAACTATCCCAGCCCCATATGCCTTAGGCCCAAGCCCAGCCCATTTCAAAATATTAATTACTCGGCACAACCCAGCCTAAATTATCTTTCGTTTATGGCATTAATAGTGTTTTTTTAGGTCATAGAGGCCCATAAACACTACCTATGAATTTGATTAGACAATTTGCAAAACTAATTGATTAATATTTGAATTGTATTTCTCGTTAGTCCGTAAATGCTAATTCAATTATGTTAAAATTCAAATTTTATTGTTAACCTTAATGCAATAAACGTATTAGGTATACAGGGTCGTAATTCTGGGGTCTAGGGAGTTCAACCCTTCCTGGAGTAGATGAGAGCCCCTCTTGTAAATGAGTGCGTTTGTGTACCCAATGGCATTGAATGTGCATTTTCTAAATTGTTATAAATTTTTGCACAGTTTAATCTTAAATTGTTCAGAAATTTTTTTAACTTTTTGTTTGTTTTTTCTTAAAATTACAATTAACAATTTTAGTTAAGCGCTTGCATCTCACAAAATAGGGGCCTAAACAATTGCAAAAATCAGATTGTAAATGGTGTGTGTCTCCTTGTTTTATTAATGAAACTGCTTACATTTTAATCTTTTGCCTAGACTTTTACGGAAAACATATGAAAATGTTGCCATTGATAGTATTGTAATGTTAAGAGAGATAATGGCGATTGTTGGCATAACTGACAATGATTTATCAATATGCTTAATGTCCAGATGTTTTATTATTAAGTGCCATGGCAAAACTTAACAGCTAATTTTGCACTGAAATCGATTATTACAATTAGCCGTTTGCATGTAAATAAATCTTTAGAAAAGGGGACCACAACAAGAGCATTTATATCTTATTATTAATGTATTGGGCCAACTCAATTCCAACTCTGATTTATACGCACTGAATCTTATGAACTTGATAGACGCTTAGCCCAATGAAAATAGTTGAGCAGTAATCGATTCTACTGATGATGAGCTGCATTTGTAGTAGCTTGGTCAGAAGGAAAGAACAAACCAAACTAAGTAGGCCTACAAGCGTGACTGACTCACTGCGTTAATTTAGTAGTTATAAGAGTATCACAAATAAAAACGACAAGACTTTTCAGAGAATTCACTGAGATTCATTGAACATCGCGATGATTGACAGGTATTGGTCATATCCACGGCGCAGATGAATAAGCATGAGCTCTTCTTAGAGGTATTTACTTGGGCAATAAGTGCCCAATCTCGTCGTCCACTTCCCGAAGTCGGAGTTAATTTACAATGCGTTGAATCAAAATCGCCAAGCATTCTACTATATTTAATTTTTACGCTTAAGTTTCGAAAATTGCATTCTTGCACCACATCCATCAAAGTTATCACAAAAAGTCCCTTTAACACATCAAGTATTAGTCAGAGCAAAAGTAAAAGAATTTATACTTCAGTAATGCTGTGAGCGATTACACAAAATTGGTTTCAAGTGTCAAACATTTAGTAATTGTGTTTGAACGAAAATGTTTACGTATGCAGGAAAACAGAAAACAACTTTAATAGACCTCATACAAGCTCAATGGGTAAAGATTTAAGTGAAATTGGGTTATCCTAAAATTCTGATTTTTTGCATTTTGATGTCTACCTTCTTCAGCGTGGTAGCAAACTTCCTTGTCTTTTTCGCGTGCTGCTGCTGTTTATTAATGAAATCAAACAAATAACGTGTGAAAATTTGACCAATATCATTTTTTCTAGCTTGATATGTCAAATCGGCAGACATAAATGCTGTGAAGTTCAAGCTACCTAGTGAGCTGTTAAAGAAAGAAAGAGTTCTATGTTCTACATGGGACTATAACAAGCATCATATGCAGTAGAAATAGACTTGGACTTAGACTCATGAAACATTAACCACAAGTGGGGCAACTATTACATTTTCTGTTGATATTTAATTAAAAAACTTCAATTTTCAAAATTTGCATTTACTTCTATTCACTGACAATGCTGATCGAACCAACCCTACAAATCCTTTGTACCCTAATTTAAGAAGGTTTTTGATGATGTTTACTGCTATTGTCCCATGGAAAATTTTTACAGAATTTATGCTGCGAGAGGCAATTTCAGCCAACTCTGGATGCCTATTTTTCAAAAGTTCCCCCAGATGCCCCTATTCAAGGCGATGAAAATATTATCCAGTGGGGTTTATTTGGTAGCATGAAGAATCACCGCTAGTAATACCAAATAGTGAGTGCATTTCTAAATTTTAGGTTTTTTATTTGTCAGATATACTTGACAGTTCTACATGTACATTACATGCAAAAAGGTTACATTCCCACTTTTCAAATATGCTGCTATTTCATTGTACAAAATTCCATGCAATTAATTCGTTTTTCGCTAATATCCTATATACAAAATGGAAAAATATTCCCCATACTTAAGCATTACAGGTATTTGCATCTTTCATTTTTTCAAACACATTGATATTTTTAATTGTAAAAATTCCATATGTTTCTACTGATAAATATCTGCAATCCTTGTAATTAATTTGTTTTCACCAATGTTTCCTATCCATAAAAAATTCAATGCATTTAATTCGTTTTTTTACTAACACAAAACAGGAAAATATGTGTCATGCTTAAATATTACAGCTGTATGAAATATAGACTTACATGATAAAGGCAATCTCTTTTTCTGAATAAATTATACATGTGATGCTATGAGTAAGATTCATACATATACATGCTTTCAATATACACTATTATTATATTAGTTTTACACATTGATCTTCTCTGCATTTCATTGTGGTTTATATGCATTTTCAGGGTATACACGCCTGTAGACTGTTACATCTTTTGTTCACTTACACATCTTTTCAAGTTTTATCTCTTATCTCCTGGAGGAGCTTTACATGCTTGTGTGCACTACATGAGCTTTCCACTATTCCACTGCTTGTAATTTTATTGTACAGGTTTCACTATTAGACTAAATTTTCCAGATAGGATATATTTGAACCACCATGTAAAGAGATAAAAATTTAATAATTGCTAGGGAATGTGGATGTGCATCTGATAATTATATCTAATAACATGTCAATAACTTGATAAAACAACAAAAACCTATTCGAATGCCAACCTTTCATTGCAAAAAAGGAAATTTCATGGTAAATTTTAGCAATGGAATTACATATTTAATGAAAAAATCAGCAAAATTCTTGAGTAGAACAAAAATATTGTTCAATTTTTATGGTGATTGTGTGGTAATTTATTTGGCAATGTAAATCTTGCTATATTTTCAATAACAAATATCATACTAACATTGTTTAATTATGGAAATATGCTAGGATTTTTTGGAAAGATATATCCAAGGACAATAACCAATGCTAGCTATGAATGTGACATATATGCTGGAAATCATGTTTTAATGGTACAAACTGATATTGTAAGACTTCAATTTGTTGGAAGCATACAATTACCCTTATTGGATTAATGTACCTTGATGCTGACATATGCTACAAAACCAAGCATCACCTCAATTATTCATCATGAAAAATGAAATTGAATGTATACCTGGTGTCATGATCATATATCAATAGAATAAACATAGAGTTTTGCACTGAGCAAGGTTAAGTGATCAAGTTTACTGGGAATAGGAGACTTTATATCACACTGGATATTCACATAGAATGATGTAATGATGGAAAATCAAAAATATTTCATTTGATGTTTGCAGTGTTTGTGTAAACGTCAAAGTTGTAACTATACATTTGTGTTTTTAATTTAATAAATCTATTGATATTATTTTTCTGAGTTGCAAAATGTAATGCATTATTCAGGGATGGTTGAGTTTCCCCAATGCAGGGTAATTTATTTTTACATTTAAATAATGAATATTATATGATTAAGTGAATTTTTAGAAAATTGATTGTTTGTAAATGTTTAATATTACTAACATCAATAAAAATTTCCTGAGGACTTAATTTGCAAATGAAAATACTACATATATTACCAATGCAATGCATAGAGAAACTAAATTACAAATGAAAAAACATTAGCAAAAATTTCAAAAGGAGAATTTCTTTTTTCATAGCATTAAAAACACCAACTTCTTCACAATGGGTAACAACTAATTTGATGATGGGAGAGAATATATATTGACATTATCTGTGAATATACAGCATAAATTCATTATATTTCAATGATTAAAAGTGCCTGATACTTCTTAACAGTAATTTGATTTTGGTCAAATGCTATAATTCAAATCTCTTAGCAAACAAATAAATTGTGAAAATAAATTAACAAAATAATGAATTTGAAAAATAAAATTTATACAAATTTTAAAATAAATAATTAGTAATATAAAATTAATTTTAAAAAAAGCAGTGATGTTTGCAAAGTTTCTTTTTCTTTGCTCTAGTTTACACATAATACATGGTTTTTCAACAATGTAGGCACAATTTAAAGCATGTTTTGCTTCAATTAAAGATGGTTTCACTTTAAAAAGACTTGTATATTACCATATAACAATAAAGAATTACAAAAATTGGTGACAGGCAAGAGATTGAAGGCAATGTGTTTTTGATTTCAAATGCATCTATAATTAACAAGGTATGTTGATGTATAATAGTTTATATTTTATTTTCACCATTTATATAGACTTTTGTAATATTTCTCTTTCCATCATACACGTTTTTGCTTTAAACCAATTTATATACAACCACCACATGCATTTTTGCTTTAAAAGAATTTATATACAGTATTGGTTTATTCATCTATATACATTGTGTATTATTTCTTTCACCAAACACATTTTTAATTTTTTGCATTCAACTAATTTATGTGCAGTATTGGTTTATTTGCCTATATACATTGTGTATTATTTCTTTTTTCAATTGTGCACATTTTTGCTTAAAGGAAATTTATATGCATCATTTGTTTATTAGCCTATATATGTTGTGTATTATTTCTCTTTTCTGTCAAGCACTCTTTTGCTTTAAAGGATTTATATGCATTATTGGTATATCAACTATTTTGTTTTTAATTGTATGCATTTAATTTCTATTTTTCTTTAACTAGCAATTGACTGAAGGGAATCATTTGTTTAATTTCTTATTTTTAACTAACAACTAAATTATGAGTATTGAATTATTAGCTGTTCTAGCTCTCAATTTTTTTTGTAAATGTTTTGTATACAATTAATACAAAATATTTATTGTATAGTCCAGTCCTTGCATTTACAAGCTTATACATTTAGAAAAATGGAGTTGTGATTAATTTGGTGATCAAGAATTATATCTATAGATGGGAAATAAGATGTGTTTAGCACTATGCTAACTAGAAGAATGGTGAATCATCTGGAAAATGTATTCTAATTTCTATGGCAATATAATGGGGAAAGTGGAGAATGAAACCCATAAAATAAAGTTACAAGCAGTGGAATAGTGGAAAGCCCATGTAGTGCACACAAGCACATAGAACCCTACTAGCCAATAAAACTGGAAAAGATGTGTGAGTCAACAAAAGATGTAACAGTCTACAGGCGTGTACACCCTGAAAATGNTAGTGGAAAGCCCATGTAGTGCACACAAGCACATAGAACCCTACTAGCCAATAAAACTGGAAAAGATGTGTGAATCAACAAAAGATGTAACAGTCTACAGGCGTGTACACCCTGAAAATGCATGCATATAAAGCACAAAGAAATGCAGAGAGAAGATTGATGTGTAAAACTAATATAATAATAGTGTATATTCAAAGCATGTATATGTATAAATCTTATTAATAGCATGTACAATTTATTTGTAAAATGAATTTGCATTTATCATGTAAGTCTATATTTCATTCAAATGTAATGTTTAAGCATGGTGCATATTTTCCTGTTTTGTATTAATGAAAAACAAATTAAATGCATTGAATTTTTTATGGATATGAAACATTGATGAAAATAAATTAATTTCAAGGATTGCAGATATTAATTATTAGAAACATATAGAATTTTTATAATGAAAAATAGCAATGCCTTTTTTGTGTAAGTCTGTATTTCATATGCCTGTAACGTTTAAGTATGGTGAATATTTTTCAGCTTTGTATATTGGATATTAGTGAAAAACAAATTAATTGAATGGAATTTTTACAATGAAATAGCAGTGCATTTGAAAAAATGAAATGTAACCCTCTGCATGTAATGTATAGACCATGAAAATTTAGTAAATTACAATTCATCTTGAATAATATTTTTGCAGTGCAGTCTACAGGGTGACAATAATTTCATTCAAAGAAATTTTAAAGAACTTTAATGAATTAGAATAAGACGGGGTGAAACGGAAGTGTGGCAAAACAGTGTCTTTGATACAGGATTTTTAACTCATCTTATATAGCACATGAGCAACGGCTGACTAATGCTCTTATAGATTTAATTGGCTAATACATTTGTCACCATTAAGGTGCGTTCAGACGAGAAACTTTTGATGCGCTTCTTTTGATGAAAGTGCGTTCAGACGAGAATCTTTTTGATGTATGCTTTTTTGATGCATCTATCAAAATTTGGGAGCGTTCTGATGAGCGTCTTTTTGATGTATGCTAATTTGAACGATGTGCGTTCAGACGAGCATTATTTTAATGCACGGCCACTTGTTTATTCAGCAATTAAGTTTAATAGGAATTGTGTTTTTCTAGCACTGAGAAGATTATAATCAACACCTCAATTACTGATTCAAAACATTATAATCAAAAACGAATTTGATTGGATGTTTAATTCTATAGATATTGTTATACAATATTGCATAGAATAAGTAATTAATTATAATTACCGATTATTCAAAAAAACGAAATTACCTCTTTGAAGTTTCTAGAGCCTGGCGGTATACCGCTATATTGTATGACAATACTGAAAAATACTGATAACGTGGTATCTTGCCTAAAATTTTGATCGGTACAATATTTAAAAGTAGGCTGTGTATTGTGTTCAAGTCCGCGGGTCAATACTTGCTCTAAGAAAACTTGGAAAATTTCTGTTTGAGGCTTAAGATATAGCAGTTTAGAAAATTACAACATTTCTTAAGAAAATTCTATTAATAATACAGCTACAATTTTATGGCTGATTAGCCCACAAAATGTTGTCGTAAATACTTTCACAAAAACGAGCTACTTACAGATTTTTTTTAAAAATCAGGTTTACAAAATATGCTCATTCGTATATTAAGGTGTATTTATTTTCTTGCAATGCAAAAAATCATAATTACGGAATTCAACCCATTTAATTTATGCTCGATGCAGAAAGGTCCGTTCCATTGCATAAGCAATTTATACATTTATAAGCTTTAATATACTGGTGATATTAAACATTGTTCCATGGACTGACTTAAAATTCCATTTTTATCAGAAACGAATTTCACTAAAACGCATTCATATTTGTAATTACTATTCCATTTTAAATATGAATTATATATATATATATATAAATGTATATTCAAAATATACAATTGATATCGCAGTATTTTATGTGAACCAAACCGAACCGACTCACAAAATGTTTCGTTGTAATTACACAATTGAACAATATAATTAAATTTCAATA
>CABFPE010000321.1:657367-702552 GCA_900660155.1 Hofstenia miamia | reverse complement strand
CAAAATATACAATTGATATCGCAGTATTTTATGTGAACCAAACCGAACCGACTCACAAAATGTTGATTTCGCGAGGTCCTAAAAGTTTCGTTGTAATTAATATATATATATATATATATAAATTTCAATACATGCTTGAATTCTGTTTTATAAGTAATTTTGATTAGTTCTACACGCATGTAAAATATATTGAAAATTCAGTAGCATAATTTGTGAAAAATCAATATTGCTTCATTGAAAGGAATAACTGCTTTTTGTTAAAAAATTGGAACATTTAAAATTCAATATCGTCAGGGTTCATTTTGAAGTTAAAATTGTTGAGCTTCAAAATCCTCGTATTTTAAGACTCACGGCTACTTGAGTAAATCTGTCCCCAAAACAAAATCGTTAATTACTGATCGTTCAAATGAATAATGTGCGTTCAGACGAGCATCTTTTTGACGTATATCAAATGATATACATCAAAAGGTTCTCGTCTGAACGCACCTTTAGGAATAAATTTCATGCGATTTCATTAACTATTACAGGTGCTGTGAGCTTAGACATAAATCAAAATCAATACAGCAGCCACCGCAGCTTAATATATATCAACTTGTTTTGCTCTAAACTGATGTAAATATTCTTGAATTTTATTTGAAATATGTAGTAATCACCTATTTAACCACGTGAAACACAGCTTGCATGGTTATAAAATAAAAATAGTAGGTTTTTTCACGTCAAAATTTTTTTTTTGATTTGGATGAGGGCGAAATGGTTACTTATTTCAAATATATTTAGATGGTTCGTAACAACCGAAAAAGACTTATAGCGGATCATACGGCAAGGATGTGTTGGCTCAAGCCAAGGGAGAAGTTCGGAATGGAACAATGAGATTCCTAGATGCTTTTAGTTCCTCCTACAACTCTCAAGAGGCACTCTGAGAATTCAAACATCGCATTTTCTGAGGCAAATGCAATTTTCTGTGCAGCACAAGATCAGGAATTGACAAAGTGCATAATTATTTTGGCGGCATGGGGATTTCATTTATCTGTCCGAAGAATCAGAAGATTTATTTGAGGATATCTCAGACAAATGTTCAACCTTCAACTGCACTTAATAACAAAACATCGACATTAAAACTTCTTCAACCTTCGCCTAGAAAAACTGGCAGGTCGATCTATCGTAAATGACATATTGCAGAAGTTATGTCTTCTGAATTTATAGCACAAGTTGAAAGACAGGCAAAAGAAAAAAGTATCGAGTATCAAGCAAATTTGGCTAACAAAAAAAACCCGACATCAATTGGGAAAACTAATGAAAAAAGAAAATATAAGTGCTTGTGAAATATTTTTCTTGCTATGGGGTTATTCTGATTGATTTTTTAAATGTACGTTCTGTGCTCGATACATTTGTGGAAATTGTTTTGCCAGTAATTTCTGAGTTGAGTGAGAAACAATAATTGAATTTCAATAAATTTTTCAGTTTTTTCCTTAAAAGTAGGATAACAGATTTTTGAAAAACACTTTTACCCCAAATGTCACCGTTTTATGCCACTGGGTAGGTCATTTTCACCACCTCACCAGTTTCCAATAACCCGGAATACAAGCACAAGATTCTGCATGTGCTTTGTTTAAAGTCATAAGTATTGTCCTAAGAAATGCCGATTTTGATTGTTGAATTACTTTGTAGATATATAAATTCCCCCGGTTATATATATATATATATATATATATATATATATATATATATATAACTGTTTACGTTATTGATACATGAATACTCCGGCATCCAAAATTGGCGTTAACATATAATTGGGATGGCTATATTTTCATTAAGGGTTGAACTATCATGAGACCTATTGAAAAGTTAGACTTTCTAAGTTATATTTTTCATAATCGATTGAAATGATCCACATTTGGGATTTCATTCTGCATTTTCTAAATTGCTTTTGCGGCTTGATTTTATTTGGTTGGTAGTCTATTTGATTGGGTGGCTCCTGCCTTCATTATTACCTCATACTGGTATACACGGTGTTTTGTAAAGTGTTTTCTTTTTAAATTGGTATTATGAGATTAAAAATCATCCAAAAATCAAATATAAATCAACAAGACTACTTCAATTTTTATAGAGCTATACCTTCGGTGTAGCAATTACATGTTTTCTATTGATAGACAGTTCTCCAACAAAGTCATGTGCCAAGTGAATGCTTAGAGGTTGTGGTTCTAATAGAATCGTGCTCTTTCCTAGTGGGGAGAAAGAGATGTTGAGCTGGTGTTAATAAAATTTCGAAAACAGGATAAACTTCCACAAAACCTCCAATTCCTGCATCCGAAAATCCTGATCAATCTTTATTAGTTTTTAGTCTGCAGCTATAAAAAAGATTAAAAGATTCAACCCGATACCTTGGAATACTAAATTTTCCGTTGACACATATGCCAAGTTTTAATCTAATGACGGTGTAAACAATGCAGTCATAAACATCTTCAAAAAAAGCAAATGCTGCTTTGGGAACAACGATAGACTGCAGAAGACATTCAACTATTTTGGAGATCATTAGTGTTTTATCAAATATCATATAAAACCTGCAAACATCATTATCAGTGCATTTTGATGTTCTAGCAGAGAAAAAGCAAATTCACATTTAAAAAAACACATTGTACCAGACTTGTCAACGAGCCGTGTTTGAGCACAGTATACAACGAGCCCAAAACAAGCCTATTTTAGGCAAAGCAAGTTTATAGTTCTGCTTGTTAATTTGATTATGGAAATTTTTCTTATTTTTTAAGAAATGTTTATTAAATAATAGGAAAAGCTATGTAAAAAATTCTTTTAGAACAATATTTTTAAAAAACTACCAAGCTAAAACGAGCCTCATTCAAAGATTTTATGTGGCGAGCCGAGCTTGGAAATGTCGGCTTGTTGACAAGTCACCCTTGTACATGCACAAAAAAAGAAAAGCTTTAATATTTGAGACGTATCAATGAAAATACGATTTTGTTCTTTAATCCGGCTAAAATCGAATATAACTTAGTTGAAGTTTCTTACCATGTGTATGCAATCAGTCTACTAAATCTACCAGCATTATTAGCAGTAAACGTTTTCTCTAAAAGCTTTATATATTTATTAAGAAATTTGGAGAATTGATATATTGCAATTTGACAGGATGAAATATTTATTTTTAGCTCAAGGTTATGTATTTTATTTAAAAGCGCGCGTTCTTTCATTAACAAAAGTAGTTTGTAATGAGCACATTTCGATGTTCAGCAGTGAAGGCTCTCGGAAGAATTGATTAAGGTATTATAATGATAGAAATACAACATTTGTTTCCTAATTCAATTGTTTCTCGAATCCATTGAAATTCGACATCCAATTAATATTTACCTTAAATAAGCTTACTAGCAAGTATTTTATAATTCAATCAGATAGAGTGCTTTAGTAATTGTCCACGTCTGCGATCTAATTAAATCAACTAATTCATTGCTTATCTGTAGATTATACGAAGGGATATTGGTTTCGCACATGTTTAAGCATTTGTTCATAATATAATTGATTTCTCTGTTTAGAATCAAGCGATGGAATTTATTCATCAGTATTATTCATTCTTTTGAGGTCTACAAGGGAATTTTCTAGGATTTTCATCTAGTGTTCTGCGGGCAAGACAATTTTCTTGGCCGTAGCCGACCGTGCAAAATTAATTTTGAAACTATAGCTGGCCGTTGGCCGTAATGTTTTAGCCGTTGCCGGCCGTGATTTTTTTGTCGTAGTCAGCGTTTTTAACTGGTACTAAGTGGAATACTCCAATTTTCAATGGAACGATTGAAACATGCTCATAGTTCGAACAATTAATGAAAATTGTCAAAGCGACTAAGTTTTATAAACAAAAACACAGATAAAAATCATGGAAATAAATTGTTCAAGCATAATGTTCAGAAATGAATCTTAGCCGGGATTTTGGCCGTAAAACAAAATGTTTGGCCACAGCCGGCTGTTGACCACTGCTACGGCCAACTAACTGCTAAGCCCTCATTTTATATTTTAGTATTAAGCATTAGACTAATTTCATAAAAATACGAATTATCTTTGGAATTTTCACCAATGCCTAGATAAGTACCGTAGACAAAATAAAGATCAGGAGGGGCAGAATCATCTCCTGGAGGGGCAATAAATTGATTCAATTAAGATTTTGAAATAAGTGCAGTACATTATTCAGTTTTGTAAATATTTGAAATGCATGTCATATTTTAGATAAATTTAACGTGTAGCGGAATTCTTGTTAATCGCATATTAAATTTGATGCGAAAGTTATTTAAATATGGCCGTTGAGCATTTATTTATCTTTTAACGAAACAATATTAATAGTAATAGGTTCATTCTGCTCCAAAAAGAGGGTGCTAGGCCAGTGGGTTAGATGCTACTATAAGACTTAAGCAGTCGGGAAATTTAATTCCAGGATCACCCTGCGCACATTCTAAAGCATTTGCAATTTAATAAGAAAGTATTTTTTCCACTAAACAATGTGTGCAGTAGAGATCATAAATTTGTATCATTAAATTTAAATTGATTTTTATTGCTTAAATTTTTTAGGTAAATCGGAACAAGATTCTTAAAATTGTAACAGCAAATCAAAATCATACTCTGTGTGTAAATGTTATTAACATATTTTTTTGGCTTTAAATTTTTTTTTAAATTTTTTTAGATTTTGATAACAAAACCCATCACAAACACAATATCTGTATTTCTGCTATAACCTGGTTTTACTAGTGTAACAAATTTCAATTGTTTATCATGTAATAAATTGCATTGTTGTGTAATATTTATTTATTGATATTTGGAAAAAAAAATTATATTAATGTATAAAATTAGACTTTAAATGTTGTTCAGTATTTTAATCTACTGCAAGAGACTCAATTTGTGTTGAAGCATATATGTAACAAGTTCCATGCGCATAGCATCTATACAACAATTTTAGGTCGTAGGGATGAATTATATTTGATAAAGAAATGGTCTAAATCGACTGGACTAAATAAGTTTAATTTTCTTTGTTTTACGTCAGTTATTTGAAAATTTGGTTCAAACATTTATTAGTTTGGACCAGACTTTTTAATAAATTAGTGGTACTTGATGCTTCTGAATTGAAGACATTTACTTCTCAAATTCTTTAAATATTCATGATAAATTTGAAATAATTCTGGAATATTTATTTCCACTTCCATATACAGGTGTCATATATTATACTTCCATACAATTGTGAATAACATTAGTAAAAATGGTGTATGGGTAAGATATCATAAATGAAATGCATTTTTAAAAAAATAAATGATAAATCACAGCTTATTAGTTGTGTGCTTTCTTTTAGTATTTTTAAAATATATATCATTTTGTTAGTTGTGTCAGTTTATAAGCTGCGTGGCGGAGGCATGCGCTCTCCGAGTGCTTTTCTTTTATTTCAGAATGTGGAATTTTTTTCTAAATATAGCTCCTCTCCGTTTTGCAATTGCTCTTCTTGTTTCTTTCTAGATCCTGTCCATAATCATTTGTAAATATTTTATTTTTGTAAACCTCAAGTATCCATTTAATCCATTGTGTTTATCTTTGTTTCATACAACTTGACATCGATGTGACTCTCAGCTTAGAGAACTCAAAGGTCTGTAACTGTTTTAACAGTTTTGAATTGTGTGCTACCGTCTTCTCCAATTTCATAATCCAAGCTCTTCGAAGTATCTCTTATGTTCTTGCTTGCTGCTCCTAGTGCTTCCAACTACCACTGGGACTATAACAACTTTCTTCGAATTCCACAATCTTTCTATTTCTTTAGCAGTGGCCACCACTATTCCCACTCTTTTCTCTTTGCCTAGCACTACTATGTCTGACCTCCGTGTTTCTATCACCTTGCTAGTCTGAAGTTGATATATTTTACCTACTACTACTGTCTCCACTTCTTTCTTACACTTATAAGTTATCTCAAGTCTTCGGTCCAGGTGATTCCTCATTCATGTTTGTAAAACCACTTCTTGCTTTGCTCTTTTTTTTCCCTTCAATGTTGACTTTTTAATTCACTTGTTCTTTTCTCATGTTTGTAAAACCACTTCTTGCTTTGCTCTTTTTTTTCCCTTCAATGTTGACTTTTTAATCACTTGTTCTTTTCTCATTCGCAGTTTTTTGTATTTCCTCAGTATTCTCCATGCATCGCTTTCCCTGCAAGTTGTTTGTCTGTTTCTCTACCTCTACCCTATTCTGGTATTCTTCTTTCCCTCTCACCATTTCTTCTTCTTCCTCAATTACCTACTTATCTCCAGTAATGACCCCTTAGGCTGTTGATCTACATCCTCCTTTAACCCAAATCCATCTACTTCTTCAGCTTCCTTAAGATTTAACAGTCTTCTACCATATTTATGCCGTGACATGTGCAATGCTCTCTGCTGCCAGCAACTTCTCTGTCTAGCTACCTCAGTTTGTTCTTATTCCACTTAACTATTCCTACCGATTATCTCAACACGGGTATAACCCACGTGTTTACTATCTTTGACCTTCTCAATTTTGGCACCACTGATCCTTATCAAGCCTTCTTTTTCTGTGTACTTGCTTCTGATACATGTTTTACAATGTATTTGTATACTTCTGTAGTATATCAAGATGTATATGTAATGAGATCTCTTTATAAAATCAGAAATTTTCTAAAATGAATGATATTCAAAAAATAAAAACCTAAGTGACGATTTATGTCCAGTGTTGGAACCGGCATGAAAATCAAGAAATTTTTAGTAAAATATAAAAGGCATCTTAGATTAAATTTGTATGAATGAAATGTTTATGGCGGCAATAGCTTAACAAATTGTTCAAGAAACAAAATTTTCGAAGATTTTAATATGCAAATTAATAGATTTCAAAAATTCAAATAACAAATATATTTGATACGGATTTTTATGTGGACAAGAGCACGGCACCCACATGAAATTTCTGTAAAAATGAAAACGCCACGGTTCCAATGCTGTTTATATCACCATTAACAAAATAACTCGTTCACCTAAATATGACATTGATAAAAATTACCCTCTCAATCTGTAGTCTTTTCAGAGTTCATTAAATTGTCAATATGTACGCGGAATGCATTTTCAGGAAGTCAGAAAAAATTTTTTACAAATTTGTGAAATCGTTGATTAAAACTTTGGAATATTTTTTCTAACTTTGCCAATTTAGCGGGTTTTGTCAATATTTAAATTGGAAGATTTGTTAATGAAGTTATCAATCTGACAATACCTGCATCTTTGTTAAATTGATCAATAGCTCATTGTCACTCAGTAGATTATTAATTTGAAATTTGTAATGGATAACAACAAAATTACATTCATTGAATATCATGATATCAGTGTTACTCAGACTTGTCAACGAGCTGACGTTTCCTAGCTCGGCTCGGCTCGTTTAAATTTCGTGTAAGTTGTGCTCGGCTCGCCACATAAAATCTTTGAATGAGGCTCGTTTTAGCTCGGTATTTTTTAAAAATATTGTGCTCAAAGAATTTTTTACATAGCTCTTCCTATTATTTAATAAACATTTCTTAAATAAGATTATAGGAAAAGCATACTGCAAAAAATATGAAAAATCTCCATAATCAAATTAACAAGCAGAACTATAAACTTGCTCTGCCTAAAATAGGCTCGTTTTGGGATTGTTGTATGTCAAATACTGTGCTCAAGCTCGGCTCGCCTCGTTAGAAGCTCGGCTCGTTGACAAGTCTGGTGTTACTAGATTGCTGGTCGTTTTTCTTGCTTTAAAACTGCATAGCAAATTTGCTCAGTACTTTTTTCTAATTTTCATGTATTATTTTTTAATATCGGTAATTTAGGTGGAAAAAGACGATTTAAAGACCAGCCGATCCGACAATACAAAGGGTAATATTTTATTACTAGCTTGTTATATATACACGATGAGGCAGAAACAGCGCCCAAATAAAACAACAACCGTATTTGAATTATAATATTATATTTGAAATTTTCGATATGCTCTCCCGCATGGTAAATGCATTGCTGCAGGTGATGAGGCAAAGAGCGGCACTCGTGTTTGCAATGTTCAATATCCAATTCGTCAATTGTCTTTGAGATAGTAGTAGTCAATTCAGTGCGGGGCTTTTCTCGATAAACGAGGACTTTTAGAAGCCACCAAAAAAGTCTGGTGGGGTTAATACCGAATTCCTGAGCCAAACATCGTGCTGTCATTGAGCGATTTCCATCACACTGGTAGTAATGTTTGACGGCCGCAATGTGCTGACTCAAGGATAGATGATTCATCTCTAAGAGACTTATTGTCGACCGTCAGTTCAGAGCCCGTTGCCAGCATAATCACCTAAGGGGTGTTGATGCGCATTTAGGAGGTGTTGATGGGAATTTCGACGGTTTTTATAATATAAACTAAAATTTTACCAATTCTGTGCACCATTTTATTTTTGTTGCATCCATGGACGTACGCGGATTTTCTGACTTGTGAGGTCATCTAGTATAGTGACCAAAGGTGGGGTGAAACCCCGCGAAAAATTTTTTAAAAAATAGACAAAATAGAATTGCATTATTATGAGCCATGTTACGAGAATTGAATTAGCCAATTTTAATTTACATACTGATTTTGCTTTTAGCTGTGTTATCTAGGAGGGGTTGCTTGACCTCCAGGGGGGTTCCACCCCTCCTAACCCCCCGTGGCTACGGGCCTGAGTTTAAATAACAGAGAATATGTTGCAATCAAGTTAATACTCAAAGCATCTGTTTGCTAACATTGAAACGGATTCCCACCAAAGTTAATTAACAATATACATGTATATATTAACAATCATATCTTATAGTGTATGTGTAAGAGAAAAAGAGAGAAGGCGGTCCATACAGAGAATGGGGCCCCTATTTTTGCTTCAACCTGTATATATATATATATATACATGATAAAAGTACTGCGTTGTTTAGCGTTTTATCTGCTGTGGGTCATCAATATTGTTTATGTGAGATGATAGAAACTTAATTTCTCATTATTATTAAAATGCAACAAATAGAATGGGAGATGGATAGAGCAACGTGTAGACTTCATTAATGGGGTTAGGTTTAGAAGACGTCTTATAATGGTTTAGAAGACGTTTAGAAATAGCATCTATGTCAGGTGTAGAAGACGTCTTTAAGGCGCTTAGAAATCGTTTTAGAACATCATTGGGTGGACACTAGATGGCATTATGCAAAGTTTAGAAATGGTGTATTATAAGACGTTTAGAAGACGTATCTTAAGACGTCTTACAACGTGTTATACCATTATAAGACGGGATAAAACGTTTTATTGTTTATTGGGTAGTTAACAAAGTTCCAGGCATTTTTGTGTATTGATTTGATACAGTTCTATTGTGATTTTGCGGGAAAACATTCCTATGATATGTTCTTCAATTTGCTGAGAAATATTTTGGTTTTCTTAAGAGTCCTTAAATTATACTTCAGCCGTAGTTTGATTTTTATTATCAGATTGGTTTTTAAATATTTCAACATTCAATTTTGGCACAAGCGTATAACCCATTAAGTGATTTCCACTGCTCATACATTTTTAATACTAGTTTTTCTAAAGTTTATTAGAAAAATATTGAATTACATTAACGATTTATTTCTTCTCTTTCCCGCCCACGGTTGACTTTAGAATCGCCGTTCATAACTAAATTTAAATTTAAAGATAATTACCATTGAATCAGGCAAAATTTAGTTGATAGATTGGAAATCAGAGTCGAGCGACATAGTAATTTACTGCAATTATTAGTTAAATGTCGATAAGACGAAATCTTTTTTACAATTGTTGCAGAACAAAAATAATAAAATAGCTTTTCGAGATTTTTCGAACTTCCTATTCCTGAAGCGTTCTCCATCTTTGCACTAAATCTTAGTGTTGAAATTTTTAAGTCGAATTCTAGTTATTCAACCAAGTTCGACTTTTTGTGTTTCAAGTTCAGGTTCGAGTTTTTTGAAGAAAATTCCGAATTCGGTCGATTGTTTTCTAATTCCGAGTTTTTTTAGATCAAAATGTAATTTATTTTACAATAATTCCGAGTTTTGCAGTGTAAAAAATAATTATTTGCAATTGATAAAGAAAGTGAAATATAAAAAAATTCAATAGTTACTGTATTTTTAAAGTGGATTTTTATTGAATTCGAATTGATAATTTCTCTTCCGAGTTTTTCCGATCGAGTTTTGCGAGTTCATTCGCGTTCGAGTTCTTAGCATTCCGAGTACATGAAAACCGTGTATTAAGTATATGGCCGCGTTTAATATAAACAATGCGTTTAAAGAAACAAGTGATTTCATTGGTTGAAAGAACGAGATTTCGTTCACGCTACTAGTGCAAATATTGTCTTAAAACGTAAAGTTTTCAGAATACAAGTTCGCTTTAATTGAAATTAGTTTGTTTTCCACTTTACTTAAATAGAATGACTTTATTGCATTGTAGTAAAAATTTTGATAAATAGAAACCCCTTGTTAAATTGCATTCAAAATTTTAAAAATTAATACATATATTAGTCCTAATTATTAAGTTATGCAATAGCATAGCTTCAGTTTTTAACTCGTGTGCTTATTGCATTTTAAACCTTTCGAAGTTTCATATTCGTAATTGAAATTTTATTAAGTTCTAAGCATATTTGTTAATCAACTTTAAAATTGGCCATATCAAACTAACTTCACTAGCAACAGAAATGGGGACACTTTATGTATAAGCTAGGGCAGGTCCAAGAAAGTTCAACAATAAAATATTGACAATTGCTGAACATTTGGACAAAATCTAGTTCAAACAGGGCCTTTCAATAATATGTTGCAATACAATATATTGCAAAATATTTATTGTCGCCGAATTTCATCACAATAATATTGCAATATTATTGGAAGGGGTTTTTTAAGAAATGGAGAGCATAATAGCATTAACTGTTGCTTCTTAGCTTAATTTCAATATTTAATTGGTGTGCATACAGCCAGTGACGCGTTTAGGGGGCAGGGGGGCACCGCCCCCCCTTCTGGGGCCTTAAGAAAAATGTTCTATTTTCCTCGAAATTAATATTTGCAAAATTAGGGTGAAACCTAAGTAAGTTAATAAGCAGACCGAAATCTATCATATATCTTAGTTTCAGGCGACTCCTGCAATGCTTTTGCAATTTTTATTACGAAATGAAATTTCCCTTTAGAATTACTATGGAATTTGTACAGCTTCTTGTTTGTACATTAGCAATGTCGTTTCAAATGCTGATTTTATATTTATGCACATTTCAGACAAAATTATTGTAGTCTAAGCATATCAATTGCACTGTTTTCCTGTTTTCTACTTTAAAGAAACCCTCAAAGACAAGAATTTGTGCTTTTAGTTTATAATCTGACCTCGCTCTGTTTATACAATCTAAAACAAAAAGTAATTATGCAACAGCTCTTTGCAAGGTTGATTGGACCTAGTGATCAGCTGGGCTTCTCTTAAAATTCTTTTTAACTTAAAGTATTCCATACATCAAAGAACTATGAATAAAGCAGTCCCAATGCTAAATTATAGCGCTTTCTAAATAAACATCATCTGTTGTCAGTTAAGCAGAAATATATTCAGTGGTCATTTACAAGTAGATTATAAATTTTTCAGATTATTAAAAAAAATTGAAATTTACATTTTGTTGTGTTTATTTTATTGAGTGCAAAGCAGTGTTCTGCGGCTATGGTCTCGGCCACGGCTTAGCCGTTAGCAGATCGTAGCCACGGCCAAAGATTTTGTTTTACCGCCAAAATCCCGGCTAAGATTCATTTCTGAACATTATGAGGAATAATGTGTTTCCATGATTTATATTTGTATTTTGTTTTTAAAACTTTCAGTCGCTTTGACCAATTTTTAATTTTCCGATCTAAGAGTATATTTCAATCGTTCCATTGACTTAGTAGTAAAATAAAATCGGCGACAACACCAAAAGATCACGGCAAACGGCCGTCTACGGCTAATCCGTTACGGCCAATCGCCGGCTAAGGAAAAATATGTTTTGCACGGCCGGTTAGGATCAAGAAAATTGGCTTGGCTGCAGAACACTAGTGCAAAGACCATTTAACCGTTAAACCTAATAGTTTTAATCTTTTATCCATGAATTTTTCCTAGAGTTGCGTGGAACCGGATCCGTTACTAATCCTTTGAGATAGAAATCGGAAACGGGACCAAAAACAAAACACGGGAGTGTACCTGGACCAAATTGTGAATTTCAAGATTTGAATTTGACATTTAACATATTCAAACTATTATATTTTTTAAGTTAAAATATGTAAGTTGTATCTCGATTCAATATTCGATTGCATAATTTTAGCACATCTCATTTCAGTACGGAACCTGAGGTAGATGTATAGAACTGTTACTAATAGTTTTTTCCTTTTATATTATTGGTATGTAAACTTAGTGTTTCGATTTTGGCATTAATCCCATTGTCGACATTTGTATCAAAATGCGTTCTGTAACGAGGTTTGCACATCAATATTTCTGAAACTTCTTAATTTTCTCACATAACATGAATTCCACGTGAAAGTACCCTGAGGCTGCAATCAAAAAAGTTGAAATATTGCCATACCTATGCCATTCAATGGTAAAACTGACCTTGTAATTTCCAAAATATCTCTTCTTGGCCTAATTATTACAACTCTATGTTTCAATTTATATTCAAAATCTCGACATGTTTTTCTGGCCTATTTGAACTTGTAAAACCATGTCAATAATATTAATATTTTCTGTCTTCCTGCCTCAAGTTTAGCTGGCAATTTAAATTCCACCAGTGAGACAAATATTCATACGGATAGTGTAATGCATATCATTGCTTCAGTTCTCAGTAAGATTACGTAGCATCTGGTACTGTGATTATATAACAAAGCGTTTCCTAATATTACTTTAGGATAGGAACATCTTTTAAAACTAGTTACAACTCAAAACCTACTCCAGACTATGGTAAGTGTTCTCATTAGGTCACGGTTAGACTAGTGATTGGTTCAAAAGTGATCTATCACATTTGAAAGAATTGCACGTCTAACCACCCCAGATAATTAGCGATGTGACGATCACAAGGAAATCAAACGTGCACGATTTCTTCGTGATCGTCACATCGCTAATTATCTTGCATGGTTAGACGTGCGATTCAATCAAAATGTGATGGATCACTTTTGAACCAATCACTAGTCTAACCGTGGCCTTAGGAGGCAATTTGCTCAATGATATATCAAACACATGAAATGTATCCAATTCTGTTGTCTCTATCAGTGGTGCTCATTGTGCTGTGATTACGTACCACTGCTTCGAAACCATTTTGCTAGGCACTTGTATGAGAAAGTAATTTGTCTGCAAATTTTACACCCTTTCTGCATCCTATACAAATCTTGCACTGTGATCTACATTATAGATCATTGTTATGACTCCTGATTTCAAGGTTATTCCCTTAACTTCTGTGTTTAGTGATTACGTAATGCTGAAATTAATGACAAAAGTTATTGATAATATTGAAATCGAACTTTTGACTCTAAGTTTACTGTTTCTTGTATTTCATAAGTAAAATATGTGATATTTTAGACACTTATTTCAAAATGTCTACTTACATCAAAACATCATTTTCCCTCTTAATTGTTTTGTTATAGTGTTTAGAATGAGATCTGCACAATTCATTAAATTTCAATGTACGAATTTGACATATTTAGTGGATTCTATCTTTCAAACTGACATATTTCATTAGGAATTGTTATTCTTTAAATAATGAGAGAATTCCTGTCTATTCTATGCTTGTTAAATTTTATTGTTCGATGCCAATGGCGTTCAGATGTTTAAATCAGTATAAACATTCTTTTTTGTGAGAACAACTTGAAAGATATATTTCCACCCCTTCCCAACAAACAATGTAGAAGTTATCTTGAATTTTTAACTTGTAGGTACTGATAAAGGTCTTTATATATATATATGTATATATATATGTCTATGTATATATATATATGTCTATATGTATATATATATATATATGTCTATATATATATGTATATGTATATATATATATGTCTATATGTATATATATATATATCTATATGTATATATATATATGTCCATATGTATATATATATATATTAGCATGTTAGCAAATAGCGAAAAGTATATTAAGCTAATTTCAGACGATGTTTTTTACTACAAAACATGTTTGTGACACTGTTTTAATTTTTGATATTACGGAAAACTGTGTCCCCAATTAAATCCGAAAATATAATTGACGCAATTGCCATTTTCAAAGCAAATTCCTAAGATCCAAAAGCTCTCAAAGATTGGTGAGTTTTGAAATTATATCCCTTGCATTTTAAGAACTTTTTGTAAAGCTTAGAATTAAGGAATCTTTAGAAATCACCCTAAAATGGTCTGAATCAAATCATCCAAATATGGAAATAACATAGTGGATCTAAAGAACTAGAGAGAATTGTAAGTTGATGGATTAGTACTGGAATCGCACCATTGATGAAAAGTAGCTTCCAGTGGCTATCAAAGGTACCATTTCAACATTTGACCTCACTGAATCAACATTCAAACTTCTATTTTGCAGAATTTTTGACACTGACATATAAAATAGGGAGATAGTTTGCTTGTTGTAAATAAATTTAGGCGGAAGAAAAGTTATATATGTGCTAGGTTGGATTTTTTCTTAACTTATTCCTTGAAAGCTGCTTTCTTGTTAATTTGTCAAATATATTTTATTTCATTAGGAGCATGGAAACTTTCCACGATTGGACGTTTGATTTTATTATGCATTCCTAGGAAATAATATCTGAAAGAATAAGCAAAGGATGCTGATTTAATTATTCCTATATGTCTTGAGTTTTAATAATATAATGCAATGATCTTTAAAAAGATTTACTAGAAAAAATTATTGAAAGCTTTTCAAATTTAAAATCTGATGTAATCATTACTTTGATGACCTCATAATATCTAAGACTTTGGAGAATTTTTTACATATATTCAAAATTGGTTTAAGCAGTTGAAAATGTTGGAACTCGTTAGGATTCATTCTTAACTTATTACATGTAATTGTCTTGCTTATTTTTCATAGTTTTTTCATACTAACAATAATAAAATTTTGCAAAGATTGGAAGACCATGCTGCCAGTTGAAAAAAATACGATACATAAAATTGGCAGATATTTAGAAAATTTTGTAAGGGGGGTTATAATCCAAATAAAAGTTAGGAAAAGTAATAAAATCTCAATAAGATCCCTAAACAAGTTTTAGAGTAGAAATCAAGAGCTTAATAGAGGAAGGACGAAATCTTCTCCTAGACCAAATAGCTTGAATTATAATTCTCATTTCCATGAAACACTTCAAATTGGCCCCACAATTGACGCTCAGCGAATCACGAGCTCATTTTCAGAAGATATATCATCCAAACCCGGTGAAAGGTAAGCTTGTGCTACCACAGAAGGTGTTGTCCTAAGCTGAGTTGTCAGGAGATGGTTTTAAAATGTAAAAGAGAAAGGGAAAATTCCTCCATTCAATTTTGATTTCAGATTGGGCATATTTTTAATAGTTTGTGAGGCGTAAGCACCTTAAAGTTTCTTATGAAACCTTAACAGCTCTAAAAATCCGTGGGAATTTGGAATAAACAATAAAATATAGACACACCGATGCTTACTAAATATATTTAGTAGGCGTTTGACACACATAAAGAACATATTATGTGTAAAGATTTTATTCAGTGAGATTATTCCATTTAAAGATTTTCAGGAGCTTCAGCAAAATTTTCAGATTTTCGCTTTCTTACTTGAAGATAAATCTCGATTTTGCTAAATTCTATGGCCAATGAAGCAAAATACATCATCACTAAGATCATAAGCAACCATTCCGTTATTGCAAATGTCAGGAAGTATGCATACCCTTTGTCTTCTGAAGAAAACCTGTTCGGAGGAATTTTCACGAAAAAATATCTTGAACAAAGAAACAACACCACAACTGAGAGTAGTTGAAATGAAGCCAAAACTATGCGAAGCCAGACGAACATCATGTGAAGAATTTTCTTAAGGCATAAACAATATGAAAGTGCACAGTTTATAATACAAAATAAAGTCAGCATTCCAAAGCAAATATTTGCGCCCATTGCATGAATTTGAGAATGGTTCGTCATTTGGAAGTTTGCTACAATACAGCCACCAAAAACAGAGCACAATCCAAACACTAACGATATTACATTCATAACTAAAGTTAACTTCCGCTTATGACCAAGGTGAAATTTGATTTGGTAGTATCTTACAAAATAGCAAACAAGCATCCAAAAACTGATTACGTTAAGGAACAGGCCAAAATAACAGCTTTCTGGTGGAAGAGTCCCAGTGTCACTTACGAGAGGAAGAAAAGTAGGTACGTGGTTATTGTCTACAGCCATTTTAAAACAAACGGCAGAAGTGACTAAAGCAAAGACGCAAAGAGAAATTGGTAGAAGACCAAGGCCATGATATATACCCATCTTGATGGCCACATACAATGCACTTTGTCATCAAATATAACGATTTTCAATAATTTGCCAAAAGTAATAAGTAGTTAAGTAAAGCATTGTAAAATGTTTGGCACTTTCATTTTGGCTAACACCATGCGCAGTTACGTTTCTGACAAACAATGAGGGGAAAGAATGTCAAACTTTGAAATATATACAACATTCACATTTGCTGAGCGATTATTTAATGCTATTCTCAATAATTAATTACCTCTTTTTGTAAGTAACCACCAACCAAATTCTTTAATGCCAATTGTATCCGTACTCATTTACTAATGTATCACTTGATCTTTCATTTGTAATTTGAAACATACAGCCTAAGCTTGCCGAAGTCAGAAACATTGTGAACCAAAATTTTGAGTTTTTATTTTAAAATTGACAATAAGCTTAAAGTTCTTTTAACAAATGAAAATTCAAATCTTTGTTGGCTGATTACTAGTCTGACATGTTGTTGCCGGCAAGATTATGAATCAGGTGATACATGACCGTATCCAGGAATTTGTGTCATAGGGAGGGCTCATTTACTAGCAGCAAATATATATTAAGAAAAACTCATTGTTTTTAGCATGTTAGCAAATAACAAGAAGTGCAGTAACCTAATTTCAGGCGACATTTTTACTGCAAAACATGTTTATAACGCTGTTTCAATTTTTATATTACAGAAACTGTGTCGTCAATTTAATCACGAAACGCTTATTGACGCAATTGCAATTTGCTAATTAAATTCACAAGATCAAAAGGCTCTTAAAGATGGGTGAATTCTGAAATGATAAAGTTTAGAGTTCGGGATTCTCTAGAAATCACCATTCAAGAGCTTGAATCAAATAATCCAAGTATGGAAATAACATAGTGGGATCTAAAGAACTACACAGAATTGTAAGTTGGTGAATTAGGACGGGACCCGCACGATGGATGAAAAGGAACTTCCAGTGGGGAAGAATTGAGGTCACGCTTTCAACATCTGACCACACTGCATCAAAATTCATACTTCTATCTGCAGAATCTTTGACACTGACTCAAGCAAAGATGAATACTCGGAGAGCAGTGCTGCAACCTGTCAGAAGTGTTGGTACCCGGCAACCGGTTGAGTTAAGTACTCCATTTATCTTCGATTTATTCTCAGAGTATGGTCGAGAGAGAATGGATAATGAAGTGAAGAAGTTTCGTGAAAGACTATTGGATTTGAACAAGAAATGCATTCAACCCTATCGTTATAGAAAAAAGT
This sequence comes from Hofstenia miamia, assembly GCA_900660155.1. Classification (NCBI taxonomy): domain Eukaryota; kingdom Metazoa; phylum Xenacoelomorpha; order Acoela; family Hofsteniidae; genus Hofstenia; species Hofstenia miamia. The sequence continues at coordinate 684,836 of CABFPE010000321.1, read as the reverse complement.
TTAAAACTAATATTCCTCTTCTATACAAAAATGCTTCCATGCACTGTGAAGAAATGACCATTAATCCATTGAAATATACAAATGTGCTTCGAACAATTCAGTATTCTATTAACTCTTAATAACGTTTCTTTAGAATTTGTAATTATTTTAAGATACGAGATCAGTTGTCTTGCATTAGTTTTGTAAAGTATTTAATATAATGGCTATTCGAATTTCAGGCTACATATTACTTAGTATTTAATACAACGTTTTTACATCAAAAAAAAGTTACCATTTATTGGTAATCGGAACCGTTTGACTTGTGAATGGTTGCACATACACTTAAATAGGAATACAAACATATTATCTATTTTTATTACCTCTTATTTTAAGAGATATGCAGGAAGGTATTGTTTTCTTTAAAACATTACATACATTGATCTAGTGAAAGAAATTTTAAATGAAATTCGTGCAAAAACTTGTCAATTTTTTAGTGAAACTCCTGCTGTTTACATGTCATTTTGAACAGCAGAAAATCCTAACATAATATTTGCAAGTACGGAGCCCCACACCCAAACCAAGCCTAGCCTACTTTTATTAAAAATCAAATATATAAGTTGGAAGTTAATAATCAAGAAGTATTCAGAAGGATTGCTTTTTTATTATTAAAAATTATTCCGCAGAGCTATTATATTTTTTGTATTAAGCTGTAAATAATGGTAAAAAAATAAACAATGACTGGTGCTATTAAATTCGAATTATTCAATAGCTCTATAAGAAGAATTATTGTTATTAATGGCAATATAGAAACTCATTGTTGTAGTTGGGTTTTACACTAGTACAATGCTGTAAAACAACAGAAAAGTTTAAGGTTTTTGAAGAACGTGTAAAAATACCAATGCACATTAAAATAAACACAAATTTCATTTTCATATAGAAATATTTGGATAGAAGGTTAGCAAAGTATAAATGATCTTGTTGTGGTTCTCTTTTCTTAAGGTTTGCTTACATGTAAAAGGCTAATTGCAATAGCCGAGTGCATAAATGTCGAGTGCAAAATTGGCAGTTAAGTTTTGCCATGCCCAGTTAATATTAAAATATCTGGAGATTCAAAATGTTGATAAATCGTTGTTAGATATAATTATGCCAACAATCGCTATTTATCTTACTTAACGCCACAATACTATCCACGTCAACATTTTTGAATGCTTCCAAAGACGTCTAAGCAAGAGATTAGCATGTTGGAAAATCACTTTTGTTAGGCTGTTGCTTTCTTGAAAACTTATGATTTATAAAGGGTTAATTTTTGCAATCACGACCAAGTCAATTGTGCAAAGTAAACTTATTGCCTAACAAAGTAAATTTTCTGATATTGTTGATTCTGAAAAAATTCTCAAGCAAGAGCTCCTATTCTTAACAATTACTTTAAGAAAAATACCAAATACGAAATTTTCGCAACCATTTTTTATTCTTTCAAAACTAATTTTAATACCAAATACAAAAACTAAAAAATATAAAAGTTTAATTGCATAAGTTGCAATAAAAATAACGTCGCCCACTAATGCCACATCTGTGGTGATTTTTCTTATTTTTTGCAGTCCGGTATGCCTTGCCTATAATCTTATTTAAGAAATGTTTATTAAATAATAGGAAAAGCTATGTAAAAAATTCTGTGAGCACAATATTTTTAAAACAATACCGAGCTAATACGAGCCTCATTCAAAGAATTTATGTGGCGAGCCGAGCCAAGCCAAACTTACACAAAATTTAAACGAGCCGAGCCGAGCCGAGCCGAGACAAGCTTGGAAATGTCGGCTTGTTGACAAGTCTGGGGAAACTTAACGAGTGGTTCAGTAAATTGAAGCTTCTTTTTTATGATGTAGAAAGGGAAGTTTCGTTTTTGAGGAAACTTCATTTTCTCGGCATTCATTACAAGAAATAATTCGGCATCACATGTTTCAGCAGCCATTCCGTTATGCAGTTTTGTAAAAATAGCAACTTCTTTTGAAAACTTCTTTCAACAGACGCTTCTGTCACAGCAATATTTCCAACAGTCAATGCAAAACTGCCAAGACTACACTATTCCAAAGCTTTAACATACCAATAAGCATCAAATGAAACATTTTTGGAAAATTCGCGTATAATAAATTTTCCAATTTCGGCAGAAAAACAGCATGATTAAATGTTTCCATTCTTCATGACGCTCTTGCTGACGCATACTTCACAAGCAACGTAACACCCTTGGCACGTTCGATTTCTGACATTTCTTTTTTCTGTGATACAGCTGGACATAGCATTTGATATTTATTGTAAAGATCACATGCAAAGTTTTTTTCAAATTGATGTTTTACTAAGCCTTCCGCAATTTTACCAGAATTGGAAAGATCCGTATCAGCAAGTGTTTGCAAAAAAGTAAAATGTTTCTGTAATGACATCAATTCAATGCATAAAGTTCCCATATTAGAACTGTCGGACTGGACACGATCTGTTGCGTTGCATACATACTCGCATATGAAAATAGTTTTTTCGATCATTCTGCATTGCCACCGCATTGTCAGGAATAATACAGAACACGTGTAAACCACTACTGCCTAGTTCGTTGATTGTGTTATTAAGGGCTTTTTCTATGTCTTCCGAGCTATCCTCATACAACTCAGGAAAAAGCATTTGCCATCAATGCCCATTGTAATATTAAAATGTCTTTTGCGATTAATTATGCCACCATTAATCATAAGGTAAACGTCATAGTTTTTTTTACATTGTAAACAATTTCTCCTTGTATTCAGCAGCCGTTTTCTTTGTGAGATCAGATAGTTTGTGCCTGTTAAGGCCTCTTGGAATTTTAGCATTAAATGCCTCCTTAAAACTAGGATTGTCGATAATACTAAAGTCTAGACTGTTATTTGCGAATTTCAAGATGATCTTTGCATTTTGTGCCTTATCACATTTAGTAGCATAGAGAAAGTTTCCAATATCAACAGTTTTTCTTCCAGATGTTTTTTTCTGTACAGCCAATTTGTACTATTGAACGTGCTTCCCCTCAATGTGGCTAACAAAAGAATTTTAACCATAATTGCTGCATAGAATGAAAGCTTCACATAGCTTACACATTGATTGCGGTTTACCATCCTTATTCTTGACAATTCATACAAAATATTCGTCCAGATCAGCTCCAGTTAATGCCATAGCATATAATCGACACTAAAATCAATTCAATAGATATAACACGACGTGTGAGAAAGTAATGGACAAATGACAGAAACTAAAACAAAATGTCTATAAGGGTCAAAATCAAATTAGTTGAAAAACTACAAATTGATTGAAATTATACAAATTGATTAGATGCAAAATAAGTTAGAATACGCAAATCGGAAGTTGTGATTATAGCAATTGGAAACCATGGGGCCGCCCAGTAGGAATCTTGTGTCACCCGAGAAATATGGACCTATTGCGCCACAACCGACATTGTATTGTGTTTTGCCCATTTCCAAACTTGGGTTGAGTAGACGCAAGTTTAGTATCCTTGGGCTTGAGTTTTGGGTTTCACACCGAAGTTTACCCGTAAATTTGAGTTTTGCCCAAACCCAAGGTTTTATAGCAACCATTGGTGGAACAAGAATTAACTTAGGGAGCTAGACAGGGAGACAAGGAAGATACTTGCAGCAAAGCGGGCTTTCAAATTAAATGGATAGATAGGTTGTACATGGCAAGTCATAAAGGAGGGAAAGGATTTCTAAGCGTGGAGGAAACTGTAGAAGCAGAAGCACTAAGGCTAAAGAATATGTGCAAGCACAACCTAGAGGATCACTGAGGAGTTAAGAAAGATAAGAAGTGAGAGTGAAGGAAAGACAGCATATCAGAGTAGGATGGAATCAGAGAGACGAACAAGGTATAGGCAGAAGGAGATGATGGAGAATACTGGAGGAAAACAGAAAAATGTAACAGAGAAGAAAGCAACAAGTGGTTAAAGAAGGCAGGACTAAAAGAGAAACAGAAGCACTGATAATGGCAGCACAGGAGCAAGCAATAAAAACAAACTGGGTAGGGAAGCATATAGACAGAAGAGTAGAAGTAAGTGATAACTGTAGAGTATGAAAAAAAGAGGCGGAGACAGTAGATCATCTGATAGCAGGGTGTGAGAAGTTGACACAGAATGAGTATAAGTTCATGCAGGAAAAGGTGGGAAGAATAGTACATTGGAGCTTGAGCAGGCAGCATGGGTTAGAAGCAGGAGACAAGTGGTATGAGCACAAGCCACAAGGAGTCATAAAGAATGATAAGGTTAAGCTGCTGTGGGACTTCAACATCCAGACAAGCAAGGTAATAGAAGTACTGAGGCCAGACATAGTAGTGGTAGACAAAGAGAAGAGATTGGGAACAGTGATAGACATAGCAGTACCAAACGACAGGAATGTAGAAAGCAAGGAGAAAGAGAAGATAGACAAGTACAGGGAGTTGGCAGAGGAAATAGAAAGGCTATGGAAGTTAAAGAATGTTGAAGTAGTCCGGGTAGCTGTAGGAGCAGTGAGTAAGAATCATGAGAGATACTTGGAAGAGTTGGTAGTACCAAAGTGGGAGGAGCATAGCACAGAAGGCAGCATTGTTAGGAACAGCTAGAGTCCTGAGGAAAGCTCTCAGACCCCCTGGGAACTGGTGAGTTCCCCGAGCTGCGAGGGATACCAGCATGAAGCTGTGAGAAGAAATGAAATAATAATAATTAATGACTTTATTTAACCACTACGACATCCATAGACCACATTTTCTTGTCATTTTAATCTAAATCTGAAGCAGTAATTTAAAACTCAACTAAATCATTGCATACATAAAAGATAAATTTGTGAAAAAATATAATAGTTGTATTAACGTCTTTTCTCTTCTGCAATATTTTATATTAAAAGGAAACATGCAATAAATATGCAAATGAAGTTAAGGTCTGTCGTAACTACACGCTTTAATTAATCGGCCCGACTTTGTTGGGAATTTTTGGAACGTAAACTTGCTCCATCTCAACTACACGATATTTATTACTTTGAATAGCTCACTGTGACAAAACGACTCCATTGCTATGCTAGTATATACAAAAATAAATTTCTTTTTGGCGCTTGGTGAATTACATTACAGCGTATTGAAACAAACAAAGAATGTAATTGCAAATCCACTTGTCAATAATTACATTGAACGTAGAATCTCTACTATTGATAGCATCCGCGATAGGTATTTACACATGCTATTGTAATTAATTCGAACGTCAATTTTTCTGAAATCATATTTAATAGATAGCATGCCGTAATCATATAAAGTTCTTTGATGTGATGCAAAAACAATTGAATTTCTACTAAGCTTTCTCCAATGTAGTCAAGATATTAGATTTAAAATTTGGGTAGTTAAGTTATGAGCTAACAATCTTAAAAAAAAATATGAGATGAAAAAATTAAGAATTCCATAATTGGATTTACGAATGGGTATGCTAATATAATATTTTAACTCATCAACATGTGCGTAACTTATTTATATTACTCGCACTCATTAATTTTCACACTTATAGATTGTCTAAACTGTAACTCAGAATATGTTGAGTATTCAATACATAAATCAAACCTATACTTGAATATTTCTGTCTATATTTATTGTTATTAACAAAGTTGGAAAATATTACAAAAGCCGTTAATCTACTCTCTATAGCGAAGTAGAAGCCTAGAAGTAACGCATAAGGAATGAAAGAATATTTTCAATGGTAAACGCACTACTAATTACTATTTATTATTGTGGCGCATTGTTTCTTGTTACTAGGATTTTTGAAGATATTACAATAATAATTCGTGACATTTGCTCAGGTCGGAATTGGGTTGGGTCGGCCTGGGCTGGGTTTGGGCCAGATTTTCATCATAGCCATTTGGGCTGGGCAGGACTTGAGCCTATTTTTTTAATTGGTATTTGAAATACAAGAAAAATTCACTTGAAAACTTAAACTTCGCAAATTTCAAAAAAAAACATTCTATTTAAATTTAATCAGCCCTGGTTTGTTGGCTTGTGCAATACTCCTAACATCTAAATTTTGTCTGCTAAAAGCAAAGAGCGTTTAGGAAAAATTCATTTACTTTGTGCTAATGTAAGTTGGCAGAGAATTTAGTAATTGAATATATAAAAAGTGATATGTTCTCTATCTAAACGATAAAAGGACGAATGAAATCCTGTAAATAGCTTGTGGCTATACTTATATTACTAAATTAGTGGTTGCGGTAGGAAAAACTTATGAAATGTGACATATATGATACCTTGGCCTTAGGGCATAGTACTCAGCAGGCGGTTGCAATATTTTAAGAGGAGGTTGCTTCAAAAGATATTAATATATTACGGTATCTAAATAACAAAATTTTTTCCTTAAAACATTACGTAAATTGTTGTAGTAAAAGATATTCACAACATTTTAAATGAAATTCTTGTAAAAACTTGGCAAAATTTTCCAGTGAAACTCCCCTAGTTTTGTAGATCGTGTAAAAAGACATATACATATTAAAATAAACACAAATTTCATTTTCATATAGAATTAATTTTTATGAAATTTTTGGATAAAAGAGTAGCAGAATATAAATGCACTTGTTGTGGTTCCCTTTTCTAAAGGTTTGTTTACATGCAAACGGTTATTTGCAATAATCGATTTCAGTGCAAAATTGGCAGTGAGGTTTTGCCTTGCCAATAATAATATATCTGGAGATTATATATATTAATGAATCGTGGTCAGCTATGCCATACAATCACCATTATCTCACTAAAACATTACAATACTATAAAACACATTGATAAATAGTTGTTAGTTATGCCAACAATCGCCATTATCTCACTTAACATCAGAATACTACACACTTCACTGGAAGGTGGGTCAAAACTAAAAAACGACCCATTAGTGGAGTGCATTTTTAGTAGCTACAAGGTCCCTAGTCATATGTAAGATATATCTGCAAAATTCTGATTGAGCTGAATTCGAGAAAATCACAGATATCGGAATCGTGCACATCATATTTTTAATGCATTGCAGGATGTTTAGCAGCATTATATGACAGCTAAGTCTCGCAATTGTAATGAATTAGATGTCTATGATCTTCATGTGTCAGCAAAAGGTATTTGCATGATTAAATTTATCTGATAATTCAAATGTTATTTTGAATTCAAAACATTGAAACTTTGAAATGGGCTAACACAGAAGCGTATGTCATTCTAGATCATGTCATCTTGCCATGCCGAATGTTCTTGCAATCATGATGAAAATCGGGATAAAGTGTGCCCCATTTGTTTTAGAAAAGCCAAATATCCATTAACCGATGTAATTATTCATCGCATCCATTCATATTTTATCGCAGATTACGACAAAACGGAATCAGTGCTTACCCAATAGAATATGTGCAAGACTCAAGTACAACCCACAGGCTTTGGCGAAGGACGATAAAAATTGCGTCCACCATCCAATTATTCAAGGTGGGAATAAAGTCATGGTGATCCAAATAGTTCCTCCTCCAGAACTGCACCTACTGCAGCGCGTTACGAATAAACTTTTCAACGAGCTGTAAAAGCGCCATCCAGAAATCGCTGTTGACTGGTTAAATGAAATTGGTATGACTCAACCAAAATTACACGGCGGAGAATTTTACCGAAAATATGTGCAGGCGACTGTTGAAACGCTTTGACAGCTTGTCTGTGATTGCAGAAAGACATCAAAGAGAGGAAGAGATTTTATTGTTCGTATCAGCTCTTCATGAGTTCAACTCTGTGGTGGATCAAGCTTTTAGGAAACAGCTGGATGATAATTTCGAAATTTCCATCAAACGATTCCTGCCAGGTGAATTCCAACGGGCCAACAGGCACCGGGCATTGGAAAATAAACGAGTGCAGAGCGGGGCACGGGCAGTGTTAAATGTAGAAAAGCAAAACACAATTTTCGGTCCCTATATCAAATATTTCATTGTAAACTAAAATTTTGTGTTAATTTTTTTAGGATTTCTAGGTTTAATTGTATGCCCCTGTAAAGGGCACTCTAAAAATATCTCGATAAATATACATGCTATATAAAATATAGCACAAAAAGCAAATTCAGTGTAAAAAGTTTAGTATTTTCTCAAATTTTGGTTATCACTGCACTAATTTTTTATAAATACTTTGCCACTCAAATTTTGCAAAAATCTTATTATGTTGACGAAATTTACAGAAAAACATTAGTAACACAACTCTATTTTCTTAATATCAAAAGTGATTTCTGTAGAATTGAGCGCTAAATATTGAACAATAATTACAATAAGTGTGTAAAACTAGTCGACTTAATCATACCCGCTTCTTGGTTAAACCGAAATTCAGGTCGAGCTGGGGTAAGTGCAGAAAATTTTATTATTTGCCAAAGAAGTTCAGTTTAATAATTAATATGAATAGTATACTATCAGGGGTTGATATTTTGTAGGGCTGCAATGAAAATTACATAAAATTCACTATAATCAACTATTTACTCGAATTGTATTTAATTATTGAGTCAAACATGCTAAAATATCTTAAAATTCGTTTATTTTAATATTAGAAATTTACTAGAAAAATATTCCAACAAGACTGATATATGATGTTATAATCAACTATTTACTTAACTTTTTCAATCTATAGTTTGAATTGTATTTAATTATTCAGTCAAACATGCTAAAATATCTTAAAATTCATTTATTTTAATATTAGAAATTTACTAGAAAAATATTCCAACAAGACTGATATATGATGTTATAATCAACTATTTACTTAACTTTTTCAATCTATAGTTTGAATTGTATTTAATTATTCAGTCAAACATGCTAAAATATCTTAAAATTCATTTATTTTAATATTAGAAATTTACTAGAAAAATATTCCAACAAGACTGATATATGATGTTATAATCAACTATTTACTTAACTTTTTCAATCTATAGTTTGAATTGTATTTAATTATTCAGTCAAACATGCTAAAATATCTTAAAATTCATTTATTTTAATATTAGAAATTTACTAGAAAAATATTCCAACAAGACTGATATATGATGTTATAATCAACTATTTACTTAACTTTTTCAATCTATAGTTTGAATTGTATTTAATTATTCAGTCAAACATGCTAAAATATCTTAAAATTCATTTATTTTAATATTAGAAATTTACTAGAAAAATATTCCAACAAGACTGATATATGATGTTATAATCAACTATTTACTTAACTTTTTCAATCTATAGTTTGAATTGTATTTAATTATTCAGTCAAACATGCTAAAATATCTTAAAATTCATTTATTTTAATATTAGAAATTTACTAGAAAAATATTCCAACAAGACTGATATATGATGTTATAATCAACTATTTACTTAACTTTTTCAATCTATAGTTTGAATTGTATTTAATTATTCAGTCAAACATGCTAAAATATCTTAAAATTCATTTATTTTAATATTAGAAATTTACTAGAAAAATATTCCAACAAGACTGATATATGATGTTATAATCAACTATTTACTTAACTTTTTCAATCTATAGTTTGAATTGTATTTAATTATTCAGTCAAACATGCTAAAATATCTTAAAATTCATTTATTTTAATATTAGAAATTTACTAGAAAAATATTCCAACAAGACTGATATATGATGTTATAATCAACTATTTACTTAACTTTTTCAATCTATAGTTTGAATTGTATTTAATTATTCAGTCAAACATGCTAAAATATCTTAAAATTCATTTATTTTAATATTAGAAATTTACTAGAAAAATATTCCAACAAGACTGATATATGATGTTATAATCAACTATTTACTTAACTTTTTCAATCTATAGTTTGAATTGTATTTAATTATTCAGTCAAACATGCTAAAATATCTTAAAATTCATTTATTTTAATATTAGAAATTTACTAGAAAAATATTCCAACAAGACTGATATATGATGTTATAATCAACTATTTACTTAACTTTTTCAATCTATAGTTTGAATTGTATTTAATTATTCAGTCAAACATGCTAAAATATCTTAAAATTCATTTATTTTAATATTAGAAATTTACTAGAAAAATATTCCAACAAGACTGATATATGATGTTATAATCAACTATTTACTTAACTTTTTCAATCTATAGTTTGAATTGTATTTAATTATTCAGTCAAACATGCTAAAATATCTTAAAATTCATTTATTTTAATATTAGAAATTTACTAGAAAAATATTCCAACAAGACTGATATATGATGTTATAATCAACTATTTACTTAACTTTTTCAATCTATAGTTTGAATTGTATTTAATTATTCAGTCAAACATGCTAAAATATCTTAAAATTCATTTATTTTAATATTAGAAATTTACTAGAAAAATATTCCAACAAGACTGATATATGATGTTATAATCAACTATTTACTTAACTTTTTCAATCTATAGTTTGAATTGTATTTAATTATTCAGTCAAACATGCTAAAATATCTTAAAATTCATTTATTTTAATATTAGAAATTTACTAGAAAAATATTCCAACAAGACTGATATATGATGTTATAATCAACTATTTACTTAACTTTTTCAATCTATAGTTTGAATTGTATTTAATTATTGAGTCAAACATGCTAAAATATCTTAAAATTCGTTTATTTTAATATTAGAAATTTACTAGAAAAATATTCCAACAAGATTGATATATGGTGTTATAATCAACTATTTACCTAACTTTTTCAATCTATAGTTTGAATTGTATTTAATTATTGAGTCGAACATGCTAAAATATGTTAAAATTCCTTTATTTTAATATTAGAAATTTACTAGAAAAATATTCCAACAAGACTGATGTTTAATGTTATAATCAACTATTTGCTTAACTTTGAAATGTTCAAGGAAATTGGGACATTTGAATTTCTAAAGACTCTTCCTACTATACATGTACATGCGAAATTATTAGAACCCAGTCTGCAGCTCATGTTTCATTTAATGAAAAAATTATTAAACATATTTCATTCAGGGCTTTTTGAAATTTGAATAGAAGTTGCCATGTTTAAAAGTTCCTAATTCCTAATTATAATTGCTAGGCATAATTATTGAGATTGTTCAACAATACACAAGTTCTTAGTAATGTAATTGATTAAAACAATTAGCAATGCAGTGCATTTAATTCCGTTGTATGGCGCCATAGAATGCGCGGGAATTGGTAGTAAAAATACTGCCTATTTCTTTACATTCATTTTTAAGCAAACAAAATTTTTTTAACTTTATCTTCCTATTATTTGAAATGAAGTAATCCGATTGAACAAATGCTTTTTCTTGTGAGATAATTGCGTAATTAGCGCAACCATCAAATGCTTGTTCTCTAAACAACAACCAGTAGCTTTAACCTTAAACAAATTAGCGTCCATTTTCAAGGACAAACCGTTTTTCCACATTTAAAAAGAATTTTCTCCAAGCCTATTTCCAAATTTGAAAATCTTGGGGCATGAGTAGGTCTTTTGGGGTTCATACTTTAAGGGAATGTTGAAAATTTCTATTAAAGCTTATTGCTGTGGTAGAGATTGTTGCATAGATTAACAAGTTTTCTTAGAAATTTTTGAATTTTTGAAAAAGATTTAAAGTTTCTTCATGCCTAGTGTTAATGTATTTAGAAGGTTTTGTGCCCCTGGAAGCAACAAAGAACTTTGACTGTTTCTTAAAATGTGCAAAGATATTCCAAACCCATTGAGGTGTGCGGTGGGCAAAGTCAGAGGTCGCGGGGCCATTAAATAGGTTTTGAGCTATTTATAGGATAATGAAAATTTTTCAAGAATCCTCAGGCTGTTTACGATTAATTAACCAATGATGGTAAAAAGCTTGGCATAGATATTGTAAGTATTCACTAAAATGAGAGGAATATAACACTAAATTTTGTTATAAAATACGAAAAAGCATAGAAAATGTTCTAGTTCAAAAATGTAAACAACGAATTTTAAGCGATTGTGTAACAAATTTAGCTAATCATATTGGTAATAGTGTTTTCGGCCAGAGCTTCTTGGCTAATTGTTATCTATAGCTGTGGCTGGCTGCAGACGTGACGTTAAAAGCTGCAGCCAGGCACGATCACAAGCATTGAAGCAGTTACCTACTGTAAAATTATTATTGTATATAATATTCACCACATCCGCATCATTTACGTGGACTTACATCCACCGCGAATAAAACTCATTAAACCCTGTTTAATTTAGTTTGCAACTAAGAACTCAAAACAAAAGCTAAACCTATGCATGGACTTCTGCGAAATATAACATATCACAGAAGTCCATGACCTATAGCCGTTTGAAATCGTGATTTGAAAATAGCTGTGGCCTTCGGGGCTCAAGATGTAACAGACCATTATGCGTGGCCAAACCGCAATAGCGAGCAAAAATTAACACAGAATTTATATATCGACACAAAAATAAATAGATCACTTTGAATAGGGGAAATTGAGGACTAAATCCTACAAAAAAATGCTAACAAACTTTTGTAGCATTATAACTTGAGCACTGTTACTGAACTGCATCAGGATTTTTTGAAATAAACCTAAAAAGTTAAATTTCGGAGTATTGAACGTTTTCTATCACATTGTCCTCTAATTTATTATGAATTCTAAGCTTAATTTTGCTGAATTCCACTGAGAGTGAAAAGACATAGATATTCGATGCAGTTGCAAGCACCCATTCTGAAATTGAACAAGCCATGAAGTAGTAAAATCCGTCGTCTTCCGGAGCATACTTGTCTGGAGGTAGTCTTTGAGTAAAAAATCTTTTTGCTATTATCAATACCACAACTGTGGTCAATTGAATAAATACTAGAACTCCGCGAATATACACTATAAAAATTGGTAATACTTTCTTAAGGTATAAATGATAACTGAGGAAAATGTTTACAATGCAATACAATGTTAACATTCCAAAACAAAGATTGGCACCAAATTTGTGGATTTTCAGTCGATGAGTTTCTTGAAAGTTGGCCACAATGAATCCTCCTATGGTAGAAAAACTGCCTAAAATTAATGAGAGGATATTAATGACATGAAACACAATTCGATTACAATCAAGATGTTTCTTAATTTGGTAGAAACGTATAACAAAACATGTAAGCAGCCCGAAACTTATAATGTTGAGAAAAATCCCAAAATAGGAACTTTCTGGAGGGAGAGCTCCTGTGTCACTTATGTACGGAAGGAAATGAATGATATGGTTGTTATATGCTGCCATTTTGTAGCATATAACCAAAGAAGCTACAGCGAATATGGAAAGAAGAATGGGGAAATATCCAAGTCCGTGATAAAGGGACATTCTATCTGCTAGTGAACGTTTAAGTCATGCAAATCATGCCAATGTATATATCAATGATGTGGCCAAGTTTTGTTAGCAAATGCATGCGTTTTTAACCTCGTCGCCAGCAGTGTACTCTTTTGAGATAAATAGCTAATCACATAAATAAAAATAATTGTATTGGTGCGCAAGAAATTTTACTACTAAATTTGGGAACCCAAGGGCTACGCCCGAATCGTCCTGGAGAGTAACCTCCATGTGGTGGTTCCTGGGTAGGCGGAGACGCTGAGCCAATACTCGATGGGCGCGTCTCTTCGCGGAGTCCCGAACCAGGAGCGGACGTTAAACAATAGGGTAAAAGAAGGTGCTGCCATGTGTGCGGGAGCACATATGGGGGCGGTGACGGTGATGTGAGACTGTCTGTTCTGAGGAGCAGACGGCGACGTCTATGCCCAGAGCCGTAGAGTGCGTCTACGAGGGCAGTTATACAGAGGATTTTCCTCTGTCTCTGGCCTCTAGATAGGCCCAGGCCAGCATTTGCTGAGCCTTACCTATGAGGGAGCTTTGCTTCGTCATGGGTTTCCATAACAGGCAGACGCAAGTGCTCACGAGTTACCTCAGTTAGTAGCCCTGGTTGGTGAAAGCTGTAGAGAGGCGCAACCCTCTCATGAAGCTCGGCCTTCGGCTTCACTCCTGCTGATCAGACTCAACACAGATCAGCACTCTGCGTGCCAGGGGTCGCCAGAGGTCAAGCATGATACAAGATCCGGCCCTAGCGGGTACACTTCCAGGGGAAGAGTCACGGACTTGATCTGTTGACACGGACTCTTCAGTCTGTTGACTGGTAGAGTAACCCCGACTACTAAATTTAGTAAACGTAAATTATTCTATTTTAGTGTTTTCTTTGCTACAACATGATAAACATTTTCTATTGCACAAAGGTCATGTCAAAATGTTCAAAGCAAACACACAAGATATAATTAATTTCTAGCATTAATATTGCAAGTATATATAAATACCTATGTAAATATAATGTGATAAACATTGTATTAAGCACAGATAAACTTTATATTTTGAATTCCTAATTGTTTGTAAGTATAAAAGTGTTTTCATGCGTTTTTAAATGGAGTATAATATAATAAATAGCAGTAAAGTAAGGTAACGAAATATTATCCAATGTTGCATTTATTCTATGTTTGGTAATTTTACCGTCAATGTACTCAAAAGAATACACATTAATAAAATTATAACTATGATATCAGTAACCTAGCGATTTTGGCTGTTCTATGCTATTGGTTTTTTATTAATATATCCATAGGACCCTTATAATTTAGTATAAAATTTGATATTGCGCCTCCGACGAGGTTAAATACTCTCTCAGCAACATGCCGTGAAATCAAACTTAAGCATTATTTCAAAATCGAACATCATTAACCACAATTAATTTTACTTCTTTTATTCAAATTATTCTGGAAAAAGTCATTCCCATAACAACTTAAGCAGTAGACATTTTTTAAAATTGAAATTTCTTTATGCATGTGCTCACACTTCAACACAAATTTAGCGGCTCTTAAAATATTTGCAGTGACCATGAAAGCTCAAGTTAAATCATGGGATACTTAAAATACGGCCACGTCATCTGCAGCATTGTACTAAAATGGGAGGCGAAGTTATCAAAAGTGTAGACAATGTAAAAATTTTTTTAGAATTTTGTTTAATAAAGACCTGATGTGTTCCATTGTATCAGTTCACTAATAGGTTGAAAAGGTAAATATTGAATTCATAATTTTTGTAAAAAATAATTCACTTATAGATAAATGAATCATGAACACATTTATTAGTAATTAAATGTAGAAACTATACATATTATGAAATTAGAATTGTGTTCTACCACAGCAAGCCATAAACGGCTGATTTTTCAATAGTCTCCTGTTTTCATTGCTTGATGGGCATGAATGGGTGGTATTCTTAGTAGTGTTCTGCGGCCATGGCTGCGGCCACGGCTTAGCCGTTAGACGCGGCTACGGCCAAAGATCCACGACTAACGGCCCAAAATACCGGCTAAAATTCATACATGAATTGCAATTGGTTACACGTTGTTCCAGTTTTCAAAGTCTAATAATAAAAGTGATGATATTGTGTATGTATGCTTATGACTATCACAAATACAGTTTAGTTTATATGTATGCTTAAGACGTACACAGAATGCATTGCAATATTGAGAATACACTGACGTAATGATGAATTGTATTAATATTTATATATCAGGACTCAAAACTAGTGAGTGTACGAATATTTGAAATCATAAATGGTATAAACAGAAATCATTTTATAAAGATACAGCAACATGTCATTGAAATGTTTATAGTGCTTCACAAATCACGCAATAGTTGCTGTATTCTGTTTATTACCTGACGCATATCATCACTTCTTTTCTTTCAGGTATTTGCAATAATTTTCAATATTCACTGATTATTTTTGAACATTCCAATTTTTACATGAGTTTTATTTGTATTGTTTTTAAAACAGCCGTTCTTATGATTTTCAGAATTGTTCAAGTTATGGATATGTTTTAATTGTTGCATTGAAAATTACAGTATGGCACTTATTAGTAGTAAAAACTTCGACTATAGTAAAAAAAATTACTGCCAACGGCCGGCTACGGTCAAAGCATATATTTTTTACGATCGGCTACGACCAAGAAAATTGCCTTAGCCGCAGAACACTAATTCTTAGTGGGCCATGACTAAGTTTGTATACATATTAATTAACGACTATAGAAGAGGAGGTCTATATATGCATAAACTTTGGTAATGTTGGATTTTTTTTAAATTTAAAGCTAAAATATGTTTATGATTCAGTTTCTTTATGAGCTTGTTTACCTTTGTACTGTATTTTTGTGTAAAACTAGTGGGAATTTGAACTAGTAACACATTTTATTGACTGAATACAACATTCTTTGGTCAATTGAAAAAAAAAATTTGTAGTAACGTTTATATACAAATGATGACATTGGTTTAGAATCACAAACCCAAAAATTTGTTATACTAAAATAAATAATAATATACACACTCTAAATTTGTTTTAAGAAATAATCTTCAATTATGAATTATACCAATAATTGGAAAGATTAGAGGCCATCTGCAAAATTGAAGATATAAAAAACATATAATTAAAGTTACAATTTTTGGAACTATTTGTTTTCAATGAAATACGATGTCTTTCATCACATATTTCTTTATTTTCCTTCAAGAAGATTTCGATTCTGACATCAATTTCAAATATTTGTCAAAAAGTCTTTGAACCAGGAAATAGTTATTAATAGATAAAACCAAAATGTTAAAAATTGTTATTTAGATGGTAGTTTTTGAATGAAACTTGGTAGAGATGTTACTCGAGAATGCATTGACTCCTCTCAGTTATGGAATTCAATCGGATCTGCATTTTGAGAAAATTTCGGATCCAAATTTTTTTTCAAATTGTGTATTTTGTCTATTTTATACATTACACACATTTTTACATTGAATGCCACTTTAAGTGTGTTAATAATCTCAATCTAAGTGAAATTTTGTAATTGAATTTCATTGTTCATACAACAAGTCCAGAATTATTCTTTTCGAAAACTTATAAAATTGGTGACGAATATTTCAAATATGATTCATGTTAGCTATCACATAAAGATAAAATTATAAAGCAACCAAAAAAATTTGTTTATATAAACTTGCAAATGGAAAAGCACAAGAAACACAGAGAAGCAAGTGGAACACCTGAATTGCTGCAAACACCTCCAAAATTTAATGATGCTTATATAGATATAAAACTTTCATGTATGATGCACTGTAAGCAACTTGCAATGCCAAGATCAACTTAGGTTTCAGAATATTCTTCATTACTGTAATCACTAACACACAAATTTTTATAGACGATACCTTTAGCATATAAATAATAGGGTATTAATTTATTTAATGTTGTTTTTATATAATTTAAAATTTGTAATCCAAACTAGTATTCCAATTACAATGAAAAGTAAAATTCAAAATTTATATTGAAATCTGAAATTTAGTTCGGAAATTTTCTATCATGGATTTTAATACACTCTACTACAGTTTTTTTAATGTCTTGCTATATAACGTTTGGGCAAGATAAGATATTCTTTATTCAGATATTTTCAATTAAAAGACTGGTTATTATCTGAATAGCATCACAAATGATAACAAATAGTATAATATTTACAAAAAATAAGATTACAAGATCTGTTCAGGCTATGGAAATTAATTGACCTAGCCATGATTTACCCAAAATGAATTTTTTTCAACATAAATGCTTCCAATTTTTTTTAAACTTAATTGCAATCTTAATCATTTTAATGTCATTTAATAATCGATTTAAATTGCGATTTGCAACATTAATAAAAGACTGTTGCTTGATTTTTTTACGAAATTAAATTGTAGTATAATTACTAGTTCTTATATTGCGCTTATGACAAAATTTTGGAAATGATATTGAATTATAAGGAGATAATTGATTTGTTATTTAAAAAACTTAATCAAAATATTAAAAACAAAAAGTTGACTTGGAAACAGCATGGATGACAAAATGTAATTTTTTGTTGTGGGTGAGTTTTCTGACAAACATCCAATGCCTATTTTAAATGTATTGTAAGTTTTTTTCTAATGATTCATTTAAATGTGAAAAAAGTGTATTTGCATAATTTAGATGACTCACGACAAAAGCATGAAATAATTGAATCATATTGGCAGAGTAAATGTTGAGCTACGTGTGATATTGTTTTAATACTCATTGCCATACGCTTTAAAATTTCTTCTACTTGCAGTTTGTGTGTTAATTTTGAGTCAATAGTTATGCCAAGATATTTAAAAGATTCTTTAGGGAAGATTGAGGCGTTATTAAAAGTAAGTAAAAAATTTGATAGTAATACAATTTTTTCCCTGAGGATTCAGGATGTAAAATTCAGTTTTTTCACAGTTGTTGTTTAATTTGTGCATGTCAAAATATTTACTCAATTTTTCACAATTTTGTTCTACATCATTTATTGCTTGATTTAAGTATATATTTCCACTACAAATGCATGCATCATCAGCGTACTGAATCAATTGGCAATTCGTATGTTGCTGCATGTTGTTTACATATACGTTGAAAAGTAGCGGTCCAAGAATGGCACCTTGCGGTACTCCGTTTTTTATAAATAGCCAATTAGAGAAAGTATTATTAAATTTGACGCACTGAAATCTGTTAGTTAGATAATTAGATATTAATTTAACTCTACTTTCAGAAAATCCTAGTTTTTCTAATTTCATATATAAGATATCGTGATTAATAGTCAAAGGCTTTTGGAAGATCAATGAAGGACACTGCAACAAATTGGTCAGAGTCAAGAGATGATCGCCTATTTTCGGTAGCATACAAAAGAGCATCATCAGTTGAATAATTCTTGCGGAAACCAAATTTTGTTCTTGACATTAATTGATGTTTTGAAAGGTGGTCATAATTTGATTATGTAAGAGTCGTTCGAAAATTTTACTTATTGGCGAAGTAATCATATGAAGAAATTATTACACACCTTGAGTGACGTCATCTTCGCTCTCACTCAGACTTAAATAAATTTATGTCCCTATCGTAATACATGCATACTTTTACAAATTTGTGTTTATGAGTAAAACTTTTGCATTATTTTTATTTCCATACCATTGGGGTTATTCTCCAATTCAAGTTACACATGATAAAGTTTTCAAAATTGAAACAAATCTTATATTGAGCCGTCCTAATGCAATTGAAATCATAGTACATTTTCAATATAAATTTATAAAATTATCAAATTTTTTTTTGAAATACTAGGATTATGCCATTTTTTGAATCATNTTCTTTTACATGCCTTTTTGAATATTATTAAAATCATTTTTGATTTTAGAGCACACTCCTAATTCTCCATGCATCTTAAAGCTAGGCATTAGCCTATTTTTTCATTTTCATGTCCTATATTTTATATTTTCCATTACATTTTTTATATTTTTAAATTTATTATATTTATTTAGATTGGAGCAGCAATCAAGTGTATAGAAGAAGCATTCGATAAATTTGTAATTGAATCAATAAGATTTCAATTAACTGTTTATGAATTGAAAAGTTCAGGAACAGTTAAACATTACAGTTTTTTCATTTCTTTTACTTTATTATTTTAAAATATATAAAATCACAAATTGTATTGAAATCTGAAAACAGTTTTTAAATTACATTAATAACATTCTCAATTTTCACTTGAGAATAATTACGTCATTTTAAACGTAATGAGCATTGGCCACAAGAGGGCTAAAAATATTTGTTAGCAATTTCTTGATATGAATTGTCATCTTGCCCTATAAGCCGACCTGCACAGGCCCCATAATTTTTTAGAAATTTTCAAGATCTTTGCAAGACTTCTGTGCAATTTAGACCAANAGCATTCGATAAATTTGTAATTGAATCAATAAGATTTCAATTAACTGTTTATGAATTGAAAAGTTCAGGAACAGTTAAACATTACACTTTTTTGATTTCTTTTACTTTTAGTAAATTATTATTTTAAAATATATATAATCACAAATTGTATTGAAATCAGTAAACAGTTTTTAAATTACATTAATAACATTCTCAATTTTCACTTGAGAATAATTACGTCATTTTAAACGTAATGAGCATTGGCCACAAGAGTGCAAAAAATATTTGTTAGCAATTTCTTGATATGTTAAGATCGGCCAAGGCTTATTCGTAGGAAAGGCCATGCAGCAGAAAATTTCATAAAATTAGCGGAGGGTGAATTGCTCTTATGTAATTACAGGGATTGCAACTGGAATTTAGGCACAAATTCGTAATTTTGAGATATGATATACCGGTATACATATAACTTGAAAAAATATATATTTGAAATGTCTACATATCCTTAATATGTTAATGTGTTAAGTTATTCATAAAAAACTTTACAAAAATCAACTAAGAAAATTTCTTGTTTTTCAAAATTTATACAATTGCCTCGTTTTTTGTCATGCACCGATAAAAATCATTAATAATATTACACAAACTTTAACATAAACAATTCACAAATCTTATGTAAGTATTCAGTTTGCCAGCAATGTGCGGCTTGGATTACCACTCTGACCAAATCCCGAAATTGATCATCCACCATCTTACTCCTAGCATTTACAATTTTCCAAAATTTTACAATTATTCGAAAGAATCTTGCAATTATCTTGGAAGATTCGCTAGTTTTCAAGAGTAATGGCAGTATCCAAGCATCACACTTTCAATACTACGGACATTCTGTTTCTGAATCAAACTAGGAGAAACAGTTTCATGAACCAATCGAGCCATCTGAATAAAGCATTGCTCTCACGTTTGTATAAGATAATGACATCATTGAAGTCAACAGTCTATTTATTTTTTTTGTCGAAAATGTCCAAGAAATCGAACTTTTTCGTCTTCTTGACCACAAGTTTCTGATGCATTTAAGGATATGCACAGAGTCATTAATTTAATATCTATCTTTCCATAGATGATCATCACTCTGTTGTTGTCTGCTAATTGTAAGTTGATTCACCTTACTCTTCGCAGAAACTGACATAATGGAATGGCACCTGCTTCCAACAAAGTAGTGATGCAGTCGTGCATAATCACAAGTTGGGGTTCGGCGGTCAATAGGTACTAGGAGAAATTAAAAGAACTACATTCACTATCGAAAAGAAAAGTAACTTAACCATTACAAAAGTAGTATTTGCCAGTTCCGAACGATTATCAAATGCTTTTTTCATACATTGAACCTTCACAGAATAAATGTGAAGGCTTTACGTAAATTTCTTCATGAATTAAGCTGCACTAGTTATCGACGTATGGGGAAGCTTCACTCCGAATTTTTCAAAAGTAATGACATCATCAGATGTAGTTATTTACTAATTTTTTCGAACCGTTCATTATTTCAAAAATTATTATTATTTTTAATGTAGCAAAAACTGTTTTATGCTTTCCTCTTCAGCAAAGCGGAATTACTTTTCTGACATGATCTTTCTTCTCAATGTTGCTTACATTTTTTGCAAAGTTTTTAAACTTGAAAGATATTGGTAATCTTGAAGCAACTCATAAATTTTTTAGCGTTTGAATACAAATATAACGCAAAAATAATACCATCGTCAAAGTAAATAGCAGTAAAACCATGTTCTGTATTTGACAAGGTTAAATTATATGTATTTGCTGCAATACTGATTTTGCTCCAATAGATGGTTCTTGTCGGAATGAAATGGTCCAAGTTCATCTCTTTCAATCCATTAATAGTGATAAAATTTGGAAATGCAGCAAGGCAATTCTGTAATTCATTTACATTTTTTGGGAATCTGTATACCAAATGCCACTATTTAAGTGCGAAATATTTTCGCATACCATAGCAGCAACGAACCATTGCATACACAAATCGTTATTTAAATTGCATTTTGAAGCAACATATAGAGTGAATACACTTTTGATCAATTACAGTGCGGGAAATTAACCCTCCACTTTCTGCACTCGTTTTATCTATTGCATTACCTCTCCTACGAGTCAGCCTTGGATCGGCCTATAATTGGTAGCTAAAGTAACATCTTTCTTTTTGAAAAGCAGAGTAATATATGTTTGTTTCAAACAATTTGGAAAGCTGCTTTGTTTTAAGGATTCCGTGAAGATGAAATTTAGAGGTTCAGCAATTGAGAGACAATTTCTTTTAATATCCAGCAAGGAATTTTAAACGGACCACTAGATTTATTGGGTTTTAGTTTATTAATTGCCTTAATTATTTCGTACATAGTCGACAAACGAAAAATGAATTGGATGTTTTTTTATAAATATTTGGTGATTGATATTTGATATAAGGTCCTTTAAATTTTCTCAAGTTAAATGTTTCGTTTAGCACATTAGTAATATCGAAAGCATTTGTAAATGAGTCTCTAATCTCCTTAATGATTGTAGATTTAGATTTTCCAGTGTTAGCAATTTCATGAATGAACTTCCATTTGGAATTTTTGTTTGGTAAACTTTTGAATTCAATTTTAATAGATTTAAGATTTTCAATATTTGATAAATTTCTTGCTTTTTTTATAACCTAATAAATTTTCGCTAGATTTTGTCAATGAGAAATTCTTAAAAGCGTTGACAACTTCAATAATCAATTTTTTGCATAAATCAATTAACCAAGCTTACATTTGTTTTATTTAGACGAAGAATTTTTGAAATTTTTGTTAAGTAAGATCTTCTTTTCCGGACAGAAAATATTAAGTTGTTTTTCAAAGATTAAAATAAAATTTTCCATTATAGAATTAGTATCTTGTGTATAATATACTTCATGCCAATTTTCAGAGTCAGCGATAATTTTAGTTTTTTAACATCATAATGATTTCTTTCATTGTAGTCAATTTCCTAACTATTGAATTTACCGGTTTTATAAAGCCAATAGAAGTAATGTAATATGATCGAAGAACGATATTCAGCAGTAAGATGTGTATGTTTTTAAAAATCATAATATGACACAATGAAGTAACCAATAAGCGTGTAGTCGTTGCAGTGACCCTTGACGGCGTAATTTTATTAACAATTTCAAATTAAACATATTTAGTGAAATGTCAATTTTATCTCGTTCTTTTTGGTCCAAATAATTAATGTTGTAGTCTCACACTAAAACAATGTCTTTATTTTCAGAAACAGTTACGACCAATTCATTTTTCAATTGCTCAATGAAATAATTCAAATAGTTTTTGTGCGGAGAATAAGAAACATTTATCAGTTGTTTTTATATGTATAAACGTGTAAGAAAAAGACTTACAAAGTGTTTCCAAACAATTTATTAGTAATGGTATACTGACAAAGTTTTTACTGAACTGTATAATCAATTATCCATCTCCTGACCCCATCGATCGTCACTGATGTATATATATATAAGAAATGATATGTTCTTTAAATGATGAAAAAGACGATTGACATCCTGGTAATAAATAGTTGTGGCAGTACATATATTACTAAATTAGTGGTGACGGTATGAAGAACTTATGAAACGACATACATGATAACTTGGCTATTGAGCATAGTATTCATCAGGGAGTTGTAATAAGAGTGGTTAATTCCATATATAGTATTATTTTTATAATGACTATAAATACCAATATTCGTTCACCTCCTGGTATTCAGGCTACCTGAGCATGCTTAGAGCTTTTCTGCAACCATACATTTAAAGATTAATAAACAAAAATACAAACCTATTATCTATATTTGCTATGTACCTCTTATTTTAAGTGATATATTGCTTGGATATGCAGGGAAGAATTTATTTCATTAAAACATTACATAAATTGTTGTAGTAAAAGAAATTGACAACATTTTAAATGAAATTCATGTAAGAACCTGTCAAACTTGTTAGTGTAACTCCAGTAAAACGTGTAACAATACGTTTACAAATTCAAATAAACACAAATTTCCTTTTTATATAGAATTAATTTCTTTAGAAATGTTTGGATAAAAGTGTTGCACATTATAAATGTTCTTGTTGTAGTTCCTTTTTCTTACGGTTGTGTTTTACATGCAAACGGCTAATTGCAATAATCCACTTCAGTGCAAAATTAGCAGCTAAGTTTTGCCATGCTAGTTAATAATATAATATATGGAGATTAATCATATTGATAAATACCAACAATCGCCTTTATCTCACTTAACTCTACAATACTCGCAATGGCAACATTTTATGTTTTCCACAAAAGCCTAAGCAAAAGATTAAAACAAATAGTTTCATTTAATAAAGAGGAGACAGACCTCATTTACATCGTGCTCTCGTACTATTGAAATTTTATATTTTGTGAGCTGAAAACGTTTAGCAATTTTAAGGAAAAACCAACAAAAAGTTTAAAAAATTCTAAGTAATTTAAGCTTAATTTATGCACAAATTCCAAACAATTTAGAAAATTCTTACATTCATTGTGAAAATGGATATTCAATACTGTTTGGTAGCAAATGCATTTACACTGGGCTAGCATCTGCTCCATGAAGGGTTGAACTCCCTAGACCCCAGGCTTACGAATCTGTATGAGATCAGACGTTCATTGTATTAAGGTTAACAATGCAATTTGAATTTACACAGAATTAAATTAGCATTATCGACGGACTAAAGCTCATATGCACCTATGTACATATTAATCAATGCATATGCAAATTATTCAATGAATGTCATATGGGCCACTATTAGGCAAAAGACACTATTGCAATAGCGTAAAAGAAGAAAAAATTGGGCCGGGTATGGCCGAATAATTGGTATTTTGAAATGGCCTGGGCCGGGCTTAGGCCTAAAAAATCGGCGCAAATCCAACTCTGCTTCAATGGTTGCTCCCGGATAGGAATGAACGCATGTGGAAGTCCTTAGTAATCCCGGAGCTTAAAAGTGGCGATACATAGATGATCCAATTGCAAATATTTGGGGCGAGCTATTTTTTTTACCTGTTTGAGAGGGCATATGCTTAACCCTAGAACACCCAGCAATATAAACTTACCAAAACACTCAAAACCGTCAATTTGATGGTTTAGCTATTTTTACGTATATATTTAATAAAATCAATTAGAAAGTATATCAAAATATAAAGGAAGTAAATGCAATAAAAGAAGATTGGCTATACGTCAACATCGCACTTTTTAATTTGAGTATCGTTATCAGAAAGTTCACAGTCGCTGTTTGAGACAAGAGAAAAGTTGTATCTAAATCTTCTGCAATTTCCAAAGTATCACTATCATCGGATTCTTCTTCAGCTATTGAACTATGATCAGCTAGAGCTAGTTCCTTGCAGGTTCGCATCGGGTTAATCAAATTGACGGTTAGAGTGTTCTAGTATTATTGCATTGTAACTTATTAACAAACGCAGCTCTTTCTAAAAATAAAACTGCAATTGGTTGAGCCCATCAGCCAATTAAAATTCATGATGTATGATACTGTTTTATCTTAATGATAAACTACTATATTATAAACAAAATTGAAAACCGTCAAATTGACGGTTTTTTTTGGTGATCTAGTGTTAAATTCTGGTTCAACTTGCGTAGTTTCGTTGGCTGATTCGGATTGTGTTTCTTTGATACCCACTAACATGTTGAACAAGATAATTAGTTCATCTCTGCCAAGATTCTTGAGAGGAGCTAATAATTATGTTGATAATTTCATTGAAATTGCTGATAAAAGAAATTTTGCTTTTATTCAATAATTTTTCGCATTTGAAATATCAGATGTAAATATATTCTCATTAGTGCTCGCTGTTCTAGTGTTCTAGTTAAATTTTGAAATATTTCCGCTAAGAGGATTGTAAAGTTTATTTTAGTAATTTCTGTGAGTTAATAAGTTAATCTAATCTATTGATTAGATTATATTGAAAAATTACATTTTTGAATTTTAAGTGCGGTAAATTTTCATTTTTATCTGTAAATATTTTTAATACTTGAAAATATTTGCAAACCTTTGCAAACCGATACAAATATCACAATTTATAGCAATATGGGTTTCAATAAAATTCTAGCATTTACTTCTAGTAATGAAGAAACTATTGTTGGTGTTATATACTATATATTGGATCTGCATTACACGATAACTTACCTCAAAAACATACTGCATAACTAAAATTGAAGCTGCTTGCAATTAACGCACTTTCAGTTTACTAATAGCAAAATACTACGTATAAAACATATTTATAAGTAAATTATGTAAAGAACTTTTTCATAAATGGGGGATATTCACCTATGTTGGATAACGTTATTATCTGGATTTTGCGTGGTTGTGAAAATAAAGATGTTAATAAACATTTAATAAATTACAAGCAATTAACAAATTTTATTTAACGATGACTGCACATAAATTTCAGTTGAATAAAGAGTTCATGACAACAAAGGATCGAGACGATGAGGCCATTTCTTAGCTTTATAATATGAAGGACTGTGAAGTTCACGATATCCATTCTAAACAATTAATAATAATAATATATATAAATTCATTATAGGCTCATTCTTTAGCGGATAAGGAGTATATAAACTTCCAGAGTGTTAGTCTTAGTCCATTAAAATTAATAACTAAGGTATTATTCTCACGCTAAGGTTTCGAAAGATTGAAGTCGCATAATAGCAGTAGTCGTAGTAGACAATGAGACTAGAACGAACTTACCTGCAAAACTGGTGACTCGGTACCAAAAATAGGCGATCTCCCGAAGCCTCTCTCTAGTTCAGCGATTCTACGAAGAAGTTCTTCCTTTTGACGACCCCATTTGCGAGAATTTTCCTCTAGCTAAATGTAATTAGTTTAATTAAATACAAGTGAATATTCGAATAAGTTTTTGAATAAGAAAACAAAAATGTAGGGATAAACGAATTTTAAAATATCAACACCGATATTAAAAAATATACTATTTTAAACTTGATAATAGAAATCCAATTTTTGCTCTAATTTTCACCCAAATTTTCCATAAAAATGGAATTCTCATAATTTTCAAAGATCCTAGTCCTATAGGGAACTAATGTAGAAGATACCAAGCATAAAATAATCGAATAAGTTGACATTCTTAACTATATGTCGAATAATTGAAAACTGTTGGTTGATGTATGGCAGTAAGAAGTCGTTTGTTATTAATTGAGGAACGCCAAATTATACACACATTCTTCTTCCTCTCAGTGGATAAAACATTGAACGTACAAATATTTTCACTCGGTTCAATCACATCATTGCTAAAAGCAAAATAATGACTATCTTATCGTATCTTAGCTTATCTTAAACACTGCTTCATTGTTTTTGATTGGGTTCCCTCTTTCATTGGACACAAAATTACCAGCATTTCTGGTATGGAAAATGTGTAAAACAGCATCGAATATGACGAATTTTTAAAAAATCAAGCCATTTTAAAGAGCACAAAACTAAGCAAATAAATCCATTTTAAATCTAATCCACATGCAGATGACTTACAGCATCATTAAAACAATAATTATTGGCCATGCATTCAAAATGTTTACAACAAACTATCTGGCATTGGATAGAAGAATAAAATACTCATTATGAAAAATTATATATATATATATATATATATATATATATGAGCCTTATACCCATCCATGTTAAATTTTGGTAAATAGAAATG
This sequence comes from Hofstenia miamia, assembly GCA_900660155.1. Taxonomy (NCBI): domain Eukaryota; kingdom Metazoa; phylum Xenacoelomorpha; order Acoela; family Hofsteniidae; genus Hofstenia; species Hofstenia miamia. Next base: position 657,418 of record CABFPE010000321.1, on the reverse strand, counting down.
ATTAAAGAGGAGTTAGTCAAACAAGCAAAATTTAGACATATAGTCATAGAC
>CABFPE010000321.1:640488-654508 GCA_900660155.1 Hofstenia miamia | reverse complement strand
TATATATATATATTTCACAAATTTTTGATATACTGTTCTCCCAATGCACGAGATGTTTCAAATCTCATTGTTTGATTTTAAGAGAATTTCTGAAAAAACATAAAAAAACATGTTTTTTGGTTAATTTAAACAGTAATCTTGAATATAATTCACAGTGCTTTCGAAATAGTTGCATTGAAATTTTAAAGTTAATACTACTGTATATTTGAAATTACTAAAAGAAGAATAATAAAATTCCCAAAAGAAGATTTGAATTTAAATAATATGTTTCAGTTTATGTTATAATCAATTCGAGATTGATTTATTAAAGTCATCAATCCGGGGTTATCTGTGTAGCTATATTGTTTATATAAAAGATTTTCTCTTAGCAGATGCTTAAGTAAATTACTGTTTCTTACTTCTCATAATTCTAATGATAAACATTTCCAATTCCACTTATAAGTCTAACAAAATTTCAAAATTTCATGCATCTATCACCATTTTAAAACTCGAATGTCGTAAAACTTTAATAAAACAATTGCTCAGAACTCTGTGTGCACGCTACTTAAAGCAGACATTCCATCATCGAGATTTTTATTTGGTGATATTAATATATTTATATGTACGACTAAAACAAACCATGTATTCGTTCGAAAAAAGTAACAATTTCTTTGAAACTTATGCTTGAATACCGAAATAATTGTCAACATGCATTGTGTGAAAACTATTGGAGATAAATAGAGAGTTAAATAATGGTTTTACAACCCAATCGATGGTAATGTTTGGCGGTTCTCTACAATAATGTGAATTGTATTGTTGTTATTACATATTTAGTATTCAAAGAACAAAAAAATTGTATTTGTATACATTTATATATTTAATGAGGCTAATTTTCATAATTAATTAAGAAAATTGGGAAATGAATAACTTTCTCTGTGGCTACACTGTTGATAAAGCTAATGTATAATATGAAAGCTGTTAATTCTCCATAGATTGTTTGAGTTAAAAATACTAAAATATTAATGAACTAACTCAAAAAGACCATTGCAAATACACCCCTAATTATATCCAAATTCTTAAGGGTTATTTGTTCATACTTACCGTTCTGTTTACTTTTTTAATATTTTGAACTAAATAGTCCTTGAAATACATTTCAAACAGGAAAATCCCAAAGTGGTGGATTCATTTCAACTAAATCTTTATTATTTCCTTATAATTGTTTTCATATCAAAATTATGACAAAACTGAAACTCTATAAATCGATATTTCGACTGCAAAATGAATTGATTAAAATTATGATTAAGCTCTCGTTATATTTGTATCTAAAGACTACTGAAATATATTGGGATGGATAGGCTCAATTTTGTAAAATCAGTAAATGATTAGGGTTGGATAACGTGAATTTTTCTTGACTCTCTTCCAACCCTCTTTGAGATGCTGTGAAAATTATTTAAATTAATGGTAGCTCTTTATTAAGAACGTTTTTAGTGTTTTCTAAATATATATACTTGGATGTATTCATATTTCTAGTTACTACTCAATGTTTTCAAAAATAGAAATATATACATTGTACTGTATGCATGCATGTAACTTACAATATTTGGAGGCATTGTATTAAATACAGTGATGAACATAAGTGTTTTATAATAGAACACTTACTGTATCTGTCTATGAGATCGGCTTTCGAAATGCCTTCTAGTTCGCTAACATTTAGCAATGCTTTGCTCGACTCCTCATGCATCGCCATCTGGCGTCGTAAACTGTGATTGCTCGACTCCTTCTCAGCAACTTGAGCACGCATTTTCAAAATATCTTCACTCATTTTCTTCACAGCCCTTCGATAGTTATCGAGATCCTAATATACCGTGAAATAAGCCTACTATCTAAAATTTGAATTTATCCATATCCATAATGATAATAGTTGGTTACGGTTGACCTACCTAATCACACGTGGATTGTAAATATTTCATTGGTTTTTCTATCACAATACAGAATGTATACTCAGATTCAGAAATGTTTTAGGCTAAAAAGGTCAGAACTACACTCAAGATCTGTTTTCAAGGTAAGTGTATCAATTGATGTAAGCAATTTTTTAGATTTTCAATCAATAATATATTTCGCTATCGATACATAGGCAAACGTAACTGCTAATAGCGGCAATGTTTGACTAAAGGCTTCGAACTTAAATTATAGGCTTCTAAATTAAATGATACAAGAGATCCTAAGTAACTGACTAACTCCTTAAAAATAAAAAATGATAGCAAAACTTAGAGACGCCATATACTTAAACTTTTACTTTTGCAATATAAAATTAGCTCTAGTTTGAATTTTGAAGCCATGGATGTTGTAATTCTTGTTTAGGTTCCGCATTATGTTTCTGCGAGAGCAAGAGGGTATATAAAAAATTTGCTCGTACAATGTTTGAAAACACTAAATGGTCATAAAAATTTTTTAAATTTGAATTACAATGATAAATTATTTGAAAGGCTCAATACTAAAATGGTATTAACGATAATGACTTTTTAGGTAATTTTTATATGTATTTTCAAAAATCATGTTGAAAAAATAGGAACAAGACTTTGAAAGAAAAAAAACACTATGTTAAATTTGAGGCATTTGCAAATGCTTAGAAACACATTATTGCAATAGTATTATCCAAATAAAATTAATGATATTTTTTCATATTTACATAGTTGAGATTAATCGCTACCTGCATTTGCTGATCAATAATTCTCATAGCACGATCATCGAACTCTCCTGGAGCTACGGTGGTTCTATCAGGACTAAAATATTGAAATTGTAATTGTATGAATTTTGACGAACTACAAAATTATAGAATCTTAAATTCTGGTGATAGTGTGGTTATTGTAATACGCACTAACTCTTGCGAAACAACTAGTATATATTGTGCTAAAGAATATTTTTTGAAAAAATGGATTAACCTTGATTTATATCACAACTAATCTTTTCCAGTGTAAATCATAAGGGTTTGTTTACAAAAGTTATTCCCAACAAAAAAGACTTCTCAACTTGACTTACTATAACAGTCGGGGTGCGAAAGAAAAATATTTGTGAAACCAATTAAATAAAAAGATTTCACAAAATCACTGATAAAGGACAGTTTGAAAAGTCGAATATATTGCGATCATAACTAATTGAAAAAAAAACATAAAAACATACAAAACATTTTGATGATCAGAAGGGTCTTAAGCATATTATCAATCATAATTTTATAGATGAGTGCTGACACACAGAAGTTAGGCATGATGATTCATAAGGAAAACAATGCACAAAATTCGCGTGCAAATACTAGAAGAAACTTTACATCCAAAATTAAATGAGACTCATACCAAAACAGAATGATAAACATATATCTTAAGAAGTAGTGATGAAATTTAAACATAATTTAGTCCAAATTCAAATATCCAATCCATGCAATGAAGTAATGAAAAATATTAGAGAGAAAATCGTGCAAATGAAAATGATCGCTTCACCCTACCTTTTAACAGGAGGGAAAAATTCATCAGAAGTGTTAACTGTAGGAGATTCTAGTCTAGTTGTTAACTTAGGACTAGGTACAGGCTCCTGATCATCTGACCTAGTCCAAAATAAGAGTTTAAACAATTGCAAGTTAGAGACACAGTTATGTGTAATACAGTGCGTTCTCAGTTTCACAAATAAGCTGTGTGAGATTTTAAAGAAAGAAACTCGTTAAATCGATAATAAGTTAGTGCTATCATTTCAAATTAATGTATTTGAGAGCATTTTGTGGAAGACAGGCTCTACCCGGTGATCAAAACTGTCATAGTAGAAGCTTAAGCCTCTTCTAGTAGCCTCAAATGTGAGCATGTCAAGATCCATACTTTTTCATATTAAAATTTCCTCATTTTTCTTAGATCCCAGCTTTTATTAAAATTTACTTCGATAATAATTTGCAAATGCCTTTACCTCTTACAAATAAACTAATTGCGTCCACAAACTCAATACCCGTTGTAAAGAGAGACGGAATATCTCGCCTGTTCTATTATCTTAATCAGGTTTTTCAGGGCTGACTTGCGTTGACCAACATATGCTAGTTTTCGATAATAGTTGGTGCCAACAAATTATTCGTATTATTGAGGACGCGGAGCTTTTTGAGGAAACTGGCACTTTTCGCTTTGCTTAAAACCGATAATCACTTTCTTAAAACCGACAATGCGAAATGTGTTATCCGAATTTGCTTAAAACAAACGAATGAGAAATAAAAAACTATTCCACGAGAAGGGACATTAAAATTTGATACCTTAAATTTAAAAATTGATAGTTTTTCTAAATTTACATTCTTCTCACAAAAAAATATTTCATAACTAATTTTTTGCTTGTATAAAAATTCCTATATCTTTTTTGATGTTGATTTCTATGCCTCATTAATGATGATTTTAAGAAAATTCTGACAACACAATTTGCATTGTTGGTCTTAAGAAAGTGATTGTTGGTTGTAAGTAAAGTAGTACCACCATTGCGGTGAAATAATTTATACGATAAGCAAGTTTGACGAAAACACTTTCTGTTGTCATAAGTTTGAATTATAGTTAGTGCGATGGGACGACGTTTTTCATTTTGACATGTCAGCATATCCAGCAAATCACTTTAAAAAGATGATCACTTAGAGTCCAAATATAACCTAATCTAAATGGATAAATGCTTCATCATTTAAACAAATGATATGTCTAATATTGATTTTGTATGTTAGAGTGTCACCGTTCTTTCATAACTCCTAAAAAGTTTGTATTCCTAAACTTATATTCAAATACAACAGAAACCATTACTGACAAAATATTGTGGACATTGAACATTCCGATAACTCTTTTTGAAGCAATTGTTTTTGAATTTTTCTTAGAGAATAATCAATTTAGTGCACTAATAATTACACAATACGACGAAAAAGTAATAAAATATGACTATCAATTAAATACTCATAAAATACACATAATATATTACTTTAGTGTAATGTCCAGGCATTTGAAAATATAACTAAAAACAAAAGATCATGTTATAAAACTTGAAATATTTTAAAACGACTAAACTAATAATGAAATAAGACAAAAATAAATCACAGATATACCACAGACTATATCTTTCTGAATTTAACTAAAATATACATGCCATATACATATACATATAAATGGACACTCTGGAACTGTAAATGCTTCATTAGATACAATGTGGTATAATTGCAATAATAAATACTCATGCAGAAATTGAAGTATGCAACATATTGTGTGAAATCAAGACCTAATATATTCACGGCCTGGTGATTTACAGCACAAGAACTGAAATGAGGCAACAAAACAATTCAGGCACAGACCAATATTGGACATAGCAATTAACTTAAATATTTAGAGTAAAAATTAGAGTTTTACCTAATTTTATGCTTATTGAAACACATCCTGCTTTCTTCAACCCTAAAACCGTCTGGTGTTCATTTAAATGAACAAAATATTCTTCCACATTTTCAAGCAATTTTCTCCAAGCCAATTACATTTTAAAATCCTGGGGTAGGCCACAGCTATTGGAGAAAATGCTCGAAGTGCTTGAAGAGATGAACTACTTCTCATTAAAAAAGCTTACAATTCTTCACATACCTAATGTTCAGGGAGCGAGGTTTATCGATGATGATAATAAAAGAGAAGCATTTAAAAATGCAAAAAGTTATAAAATTTTTTTAACAAATCCTGAACAGGTTCAGGCAGAAATTACCCTCAAATATAACGAGGCCACTTATAAGAAACAATATTTTCTACATAAAATCAATGATTTGAAATACATTAAAGGATGACACTACCTGAAATACACATTTAAGCTTTTGACTTTGAGTTATAGCACATAGATGGAAGCAGGTTGGGTTGACCGGTATTAACTGGTACCGGTTGGGTCGAAAATTTCGTGAAACCGGTTGACCGGTTTTTTAAGTCCTCCACAAACCGTGGCTGTCTGCAGGACAGAATTTATATCTCCGTTTCAAGGAAAGTAAAAAGGATTTTTACTAATATATTATAAGAAAAAAAATTGTGTCACGAGGAAGTCGTCTAATACATTCATTTCGCATATTTGCTTTTACCACTAGTAGAGAGAGCAGCGAATAATGAATGACACTGACAGCGAGCGACATCGTAAACTATTGAATCGGACTGTCAAGATCAATCAAACACAGCGTCTCGTTAGGCAATATCGCAATTCCCCGCGCTTTATTTTTGCGGCACTAAATTTGATCCACACTTTATACACAGGCAGTTTAACAATACAACGTTAATCAATTCATTTCATTGACAATCAGCACCTTTATGACGGATCCTAACTTTGATACAATCAAAGCGGATGATCTTGCAAAGCATCTTGCTGACCAGGGCGAGACTGATTACGTTATCAGATTAGCGTGCGGAAATCTGGAAGCATTTTCAGTTATTTATTACAAAGGAACAGAAGTTATTGGCTGGAATTGCTGAATACAGATTCACTCTTGTTGATTGCAAGGGGGCTATGCCGGTCTGGACCCCAGACCTCCTTCTTTGAAAACGCCCCTGGTTCGTTGTAACTGTTCTGCTAGTAAAATATGGGCTTAAAAAAATTTCAGTAGAAAAAATTGCTAGTTTTTTTGGCATCCCTGCTTTATTTGTGCTCGACCGGTACCGGTAAAATTTTTAGCTTCAATAACCGGTTCAACCGGTAACCCAACCGGTTTGGAAATAAAACCAGTTGGGTTGGGTTGTTAAAAATGTCGACCGGTTCCATTAATGTTGCAGCATTTCTAAAAATCTATTGCATTTTATTAGTTGTAAAATCTAAAATTTGTTTGTTGAACGATCGAAATTAACATTTCTTTCTCTTGTTTCAAAGCAAATGTGTGAAAGACTAAAGATTTGACGAAAATTAAAATAATGTTCAAACTGAATAATTGGGCAGTAAGTTACATCAGTTTTTTACTTGTAAGAGCTGTTGTTACCCTATTTTTGTTTTCTTCTATAAATCGCCAGATCGTGATTACAATAGGCCTTATAAAAGTTCAGCAGTGCTTAGGTAAGATACAATTTTGAAAGGATAAAAATTAGCATGCTAAATACTTGCAGATTTAGACTTTTGCAAGTTTTTACACATATCGATTTTTGAATTAAACTCTCTAAAAACTATCACTGTTACTGGATTAATTCACACCCATGAGAAAATACAAAGAACACGTTTACTTACAATCCTCTATTGTCGTAAGGCATAGGCCCACCATCTTTAGGGTATTTGAAGATATATTCATAATCTGGTAAAACTGTTTCCAATGCATTTTGAGGCGGCATCTCGTCTCTCTGAATAGGCTAAATTTTAAACAACATAAATTTTGTTTGAAATTAATTATAATTTTCATATCCATTTAATAGGACGGGGTGAATAGATGAAAGCGGATCGGTTCGACCTGCAGGTTGGGTCGAGTCAAGAGCAACGTCAACATGCAAAAATTATATTCCACTTGTACATTTTTTACCATACAAAAAACTAAAATTCAAATATGAGTAGTAAAACCCCCTTCAAAAGTTGTATCACCAACTTTAAGAACTACTTATTGAGATCTCGTAGTAATTGAGATCGCGCAACTTCTCTATTTGTTTATTTGCAAAACTGTCAAATATGTAGATGCGGTTCGGGTCGATCTGCAGGTCGGGGTGGGTCGAGAATTTCAACTGACCGGTTCCACCTATGAAATATTTAGGCAATATGTGTCTGCCAAGTTGTTTAAATCTAAAGTCGTAAGTTTTTATTCAATAATTTACAATTTTAAGTTAAGAAGATAAACTAACAACACAAATAAACAAAGTATAGTAAGAGCCATAAGGTCTCCTAACGCAAATCTCTAGCCTCCAAGCACTATCATAATTCAAAAATAAACCTTAAACCTAACATTTCATTTTCGAACCTGTCTTTAAAAATTGAATATTTGCATTACTTTCCCGTCATATACAATTTTCTAGAGAACAAATTTACATAAAAGTCACAACATGTCGCCTAACGGTTTCTTAAATCGCAATAACTTAGTACGAAACACCCAATACGTAAAGCACAAACCGTTGAGTTTTTTGGTAATGAGATAGAGTACTTTAAATATGAGCAAAAACTGATAAGTAAGTAAGGAGTTGATAAATTCAATTTAGTATTATGTTCGAATTGAATCAGCGAACAGTGAAGTTTATACTTGAAAAACACTAGTTTTGGAGAGAAGGTTAGTCAATGTGCTATGAAATATACTTCAATATTCAATTTAACAAATTTAGGATTTTACTGATAGATCATTTTGTGGAAAAATTACAAGAAGACTACTAACCATCATCAATAATATAGTTAGTGAATACACCCAATTCGCCTAGAGTAGCTGTTTATTATGTGAACATTGACCTCGAAAAGGAACCCAAATTTTCTAGAAAATGCCAGAACTTTTAAATGATTTCTGTGGCCTGAAGAATATAAATTAAACCAATTCAGGGCAAAACTTCTACAAAATCTTGAACAATTGCATACAAAATTGACTTAAATATCAGTTGGTAATTAATAATTCGTTCTTCTTGCATGCATAATGGTGATGTGCGAATTCAAAATTATAAAATTTTTATTCAGTTAAGGGTAAATACATTTAGGCACCCAATTATTATTTGTGCGCGATATCACTGATTGTGGGGCAATGCACACATGAAATAAAATGCTACCTGTCCAGATCCGGTTCTGATGTAATCCGCCATTTTACAATACACTACGTACGTTTGCAACCTTGGCAACGCTTAAATTGGTATGCAGGTGCTTTGTAATAACATGTGAACGAAACTTCAAATTACGCTTAGAAAATAAAACCATAGTTAATTACAATCCTTAACAATATTTGTTACATGAACATAGAGAAGAAAACTAAATCTGAATAAACGGATAAATGTTCTTCCCCGGCGATTATTGAAGCAAAAGAAAATCTTAGATTTCATTTAGATGAAAGAAGAATTTTGTAATTTTAAAATTTTAACCAATTAAAACAAAGAAAAACTACAAACATGTCTTAGCAAAGAGCAACTCAAGTACGAAAAGCATAAAATAACGAAATTTTCAGAAGATAGTAACGCAATTCCAAGATTGCGATAGAATAAACAGTACTAAAGAAGGGCTATTTGAATATAGTTAGACCATAAAAGTGGCAGAAATCAATGGAGATGAATAAAAATAAAAATGATATCACAACATTTTCATTACATGCAAGATGCATTTACTAAAATTTAAATTGAACTCCAAATAACACAGGCGTGACATTTTTTGCGTAAGTCATTTAAATTATGAAGACGTCGTAATATTGAAACAAGATATTGGCTTTCGAGATATCATAAAAAAACTCAGTGCCAATATTTATCAAATTCAAATTAGTTATCATTCAAAGAATTTGTATTGTATTATTAATAACGCGGTTTTCGATAGGAATACATATTGTTGACAAATAAGAAGAAAACAATCAAAGTGATTTTAAGTATATAATCTGCATTAATTTATGTGGTTGACATCTGAAATACTAAATGGAATTATTCAGCACTTACAGCTACTAATAAAGTATTTAAATCACATTTTGGTTGGAATCCAAGTTTTCGTTATAACAGCTGCTCTTCATTTATTCAGTTGCAAAAGTAACTGTAATTACAAAAATGGATTTACTGAACTTAAACTTTTCTTACATTTTGCACAAGAGAAGTTATTGCATATTGCTTATTCCTACATTATATTCAATCTTCTTCTAAAAATATACAACTAGTAGATTTTTGATAAATTCCGACACTCTTTTTTCAAAACTTTGTTTGCACAACATAACATACTAAATTCATTTTATAGTGAACTTTTGTCAACCATATATTTCATCTTTATATAGTTATTAAATTGGTTTCCTGACTAGCACAGCTGGAACCAAGCCGTGCCAAGTATTGTACGAATATGGGACTGTAAGATATGTGCCTAATATGTGTCTAGCGCAAGGAGATTAAATCGTATGATAATTAAGTCTTGATTCCATTGTGCATATTATGGAACATTATACATTCATTTGTGATGCCTTCACTTCATTAAACAATTAACAACAACACACCACACAATATCTAGGTAGAAACCTATAATGTTGTAGGGGTTAATACCTTTTGATATTGACAATAACTTTTCCAAAATGAACATAAATTGAATGGGTAAGATTATGAATCACCGTAGGTGTATCAAATTATTCATAGTGATATGGGCCGCCTGGGCTTCAAATTTGAGGCCTACTTTGATTTCGGATTATATTTTTAGTAATCGATTGGGTAAAAAATTTAAAATGCGGGGAGTTTTATAGTAAAAAACATGTTTAAAATTAAAAAGCAAAGAATAACAACACTAGATTATCTAAAAAAAATAAATGGAAATCCAAATAACATACAATAATGAATAATGTGTATTATTCATAACAAAAAATTTGTATCAATATAAAGTTTGAGCACAAATTTTAAAAAAAAAGACTTTAATATTGATGACTAGATTCATAATTATCTTTATTTTCCTCTTTCTAAGGCAAGAAAAATACCAACATTTACAATTCTACTACGATTGGGTTACAACATGTGGTAAAATCTATAAGTTTGGATGATTTCTTGCTACCAACTGGTTCAACTGCGATTTAATAAAAGATACAAAATCCAAGTAACCCCAAAGCTTTTCCAAATTCAAGATTTGCTTCAACTAACTACTAGATATATCTATGAGAGTAACGTGGCCAAGGATATCAGATTATCTCAGAACAAATTAGTATCCGTTATTGTTGCTCTTAACCTTATTCTATCCAGAAAAAAACTTTTCTTCAGCCAAATCTTCACGGATTTGACATAGTATCAAGACTTTGGAATTTTCATCGAGGTCAGTTACAAACTGAACACAGTCTGTTCGACTTATTTTAGTAAAAATACTTGAGTAAACAGAGACTGAAATCACAAACACTGAAGTAACTGAAACATTTTTAGGGAAATATATGAGAACATTTTCCTAAGTGTGAAAAAATACTAGCACGTATACCATCACCGTATTCAGGAGAACGATCTTAACTTAACTACGAAAAACAATGCTTTACTGAATATTGAACGTGAGCATGCTAATCAAATTGATATTGCGCATAATATTGATGTGTTTGCTCGCCTACATTTTTATGAATATAACTTTTGTAGTAAATGGTTCTTTGCACTAAAAAGTAAAAACATCCTCAAAACCCAAACCCATATATCAGGGAAAGATTTACAGACCTCAGGAAAAAATTTGCACAGTACTCATATGGTCCCTCGCCACACAAACTGGCGACATCCCAAAAAACATTCACGCTGCATAAATTAAACATTAATCTGAGTATATAAATTTATTTCTTTACGTTACATAGCTATGTGGAATAGGTTTATCTGTATATTGTTTATTCAATATTCATAATATAAATTACATGTTAACGATTAAATGCATGGCTATGGAAATTATTTCATTGATTTTCTCGAATTCCCATATACGTGATTTGTTATCGTTTACATTTGCGGGGACAAAATGACATAGAAAAATGACTAACTAAAATAAAAAATTATTCAATGGGGATGCACTGTATCATTGATATAAATAATGAAAAACTTTCATTCTAAGTTAATTAATCCCTATTACACTGTGCATCATTGCATGTCAAATTTTATTGAAATCGACATTCACATAATTTATGTGAAATTTTGCTTGAAATGATAGAAAGTATGGCGCGATAGTTGAACAATTTGTAGGTATGGAACGTTTTAAGAACTGAATCTGTCAAAAATTTGTATATTGACCATTAGGGTGAGACAAAATTTGATATCTCTATTATTGCATTTATATTTGCATTCAAAGAGCAATACTATCATTTCGGACTAAAATTCGTTCATTACTTCAATGATGTGTATCGGGGTAGAAATCCAGAGTGATATATTAAACTTACTATAAGAAATGATTGTGTTATTAATCGCACTGATTGGTATATTATCTAACCTGAATTCTAAACTAGAACGGATTTAGATGATGCACAGAGTGAAAAAATGGCAAAATAGAACCAACATAATGGAGAAATTATGGAAGAATCTGTGAACTTACTTCTTTTGGAGTTTCGTCTTTACTAACAGCCATAATGCCTGAAGGAAAACCGTCAATATAAGGTCTCCAAGGAGGGAAGTTTTCTCTTGTTTGAGGTGCTGGTTCTGCTAAGTTTGGTTTTGAATGAGGAATAACAATAGGAGACGGTGAATCTAGGACAGGAAATGTGCTGACATCGGTTAATACCAATGGCTTTATTCTCTAAAAAGCATCTGCCTAGAATTTATGCATTAACTATTTATGAAGTTATGCAATAAACATCAATAGCGAACTACAAACTATGACAGCAAACTACAAAAGAAAAATTCGTTTTAAATTCATTGAAAAACGATGGCAGCTTTCATTAGTGAGGATTTCCATGTAAATTAAGTTAGCGACTACTTTCAAGGATGTTCATTTTAATATCTTCACTCCATTTAAATATAGCATTAAACTAAAAACTTATATAGCTAGTAAAACTAAATGTTGTCTGTTGTCAGCTACAGCTGACATTGCATAAAATCAAATATCATGGTCTAAAAACAAGTGCAAGCTTTATTACAAAGTGTAAATTTCATTGATCAAGACGCTTAATCAAATCAAGTGATGAACAAACCTCTGTTAAAGAAAGGCGCAATGCAAGTGAAACAACAGGAGATTCACCATCATTCGTTTTTAGAGATGTTCCCTAAAAAATAGGTTACAGATGGTTTTTCAATTTTACATTTCCAAGGTATTGTTAAAACTGAGCCCAAAATTATTGTCAAACATTAAATTTCATATAAGTGTCAAAATTAGTAGACAAATTGTTTATTGGTTACATAGGTAAATAACTATATTCATTATATATTTTATTTCTCATATTAGCATCAAAGCTTTCCACCTGCACATCACGTGCTCCAGAAACAGAGACTCGTACGATGGCTTGTCGATCAAAATATTGAAAGCTGACTCTCCGTAGGAAATTTTAACTATGCAACAGAATTCACACTCATCGAATTATTAAAACGGAGGAATTAATGTAAAACTAACACAACGCCCCGTACCTGGTAACCTCGAAGGATTTGGGTAACGTCACTTGCAGGCGAAATATGATAATTTCATAAGCAAGCTAAGTAAGAAACGTCAAAAAAATTATGCGAATAAGCGTTTAAAAAGAGTAATGCACTGTACAAATTTTCATGTGAAGTATATTTTCAGCAAAAATCCAGTACATTGCACTTGTAATTAGTTTCAAAATACATACTACTAAAATATGCTAAGTATATTCATATTGAAATATCACCATCAGTGCATTTGAACATTACATGCACAATGAAACTTATTTGAAATTACTTGCAGAAGTGTTTTAACAGTTTTAACTGGGTCTGTTGAACTGCTAATTTCAGCGAGGACATAATTCGTCAATAAGAGAAAGTGCAAAAAGGGATTCGAAAAAGGGATTGTAATTCACTGATATGTACACCTGCATGTAATTTCTAAGCTTTATGTTGAACTCATATGCAAAAATAATAATTAAAAAATATAGCTAAAATATGTTTAATTCAAAGTTTTTTATAAATCTATTGCTAAATAAACTCTTGAGCTTAAACGAGGGTTTACATAAACCAGCTCATTTCAAATTCCACACAATGAATGACAACATTCGCCGCATATGTATGTATGTGTGAATATATGTATGGTTCAGGTAAATCTGCTAATTGTAACTAATTTTCATACAGAGAAACTAGTTGTGAACAATCATTCCATGCGCAGAGAAGATTTGTAGAATCTCTCAATATTTAAGACTACGCATCCAACCGGATTTCATTGGTTTCAAAAATTTACAATAAATAAAGTGCGTTTGGCAGCACACAAACATTAAATGATTTAATCCGACAAGCAAAATTCCTTGCACAAATAAAAT
>CABFPE010000321.1:594699-624777 GCA_900660155.1 Hofstenia miamia | reverse complement strand
TGTGCTCGAAAACCTCATTTGAGCAATAGATTATTCGATCCAATTAGCTACTTTCAATACTACTGATCTCATTTTGTTTTACACTTGATGTTGATCCACAATTACGAAAAACAGAAATGTAACTTTTTATCCTCACAAAAATGTGACTAAAATTACGTTTAGGATATTGTTCATATACTGAACATGAACGCAAACGTTCAGTTGTCTAATCTGTATTTTAGTGTGCTTTGAGTGTGCTTTATGCCATTTTGTCGATATAATCTGGTAAATTTCTGTCGTCTATTTGCTATAATCAACTATAATATGATAACTGTCAATCAAAAGTGTCCTGACATGAATTTATTGTAAATAATCATAAACTATCCCTCTATCCAATTATCAATGAAACTTCCCACTTATGATGCCATACTTCATGAAAATTGAGTAAATTTCAAACGTTGGTTCTTTTGGCCATAAATGGGCTTACCAGGCCCATGGGAACTGGCCGCAGATGAGCTTAGCAAGCTAGGGGGATAAAATTCACATTTTCTAATATCTTTTCAGTAATAATTGCTTGTCGTGGGGCCAGGGCAATCGCCACTTGCCCACCTTAAACTCGGTACTGAGTTGCATATGCTATACATGCATTGAAATTACGCTAAGCATTAATGATAATTCTATAAACTTGACTTCAATGTTGACTTTGTTTTAAGGCAGGACTCACTTCGACTTTTGATGAATTATATTCTGTGTTTGAAAATTAATATTTTAGTTCCGTGCCAATTGCGATGAAAATCAGTTAATAATTGGGCATTTTCATGAATGGTTAGCAGGTGTTTCAGTTTTGCTTTGTCGCACAAGACACATAGACTGTGCCACTGTTTTTACCACCCATGCTACTCTTCTTGGCAGGTTCCTATGTGCTGCAAGATGCGATTTCTACAATAATCTTTCTAAGGTTATATTCTTCATTATTTTTTATTATGAAGGTTCTAGTTTTATAGCTAAGTACCTCCTGGTTATTTTATATTTTTGCGTCATTTTTCAATAGAGTTTTGTTATTTAGTTTGATGTGGATAAAGAAGCAGGTGATCGAGGAATTTACCATCGCTATTGTGTTGAGCGTGCTGCCGCGCACTCATGTCATGTGTTTACTACTGTTTCAGATATTACTGCTTTAGAAGCAGAATATCTTTTGAAACGTAAACCTGGTATGTGTTTATTAATATACCAAATTAAAAGTGGGCAAAAGAATTTAATCGATTAATCGTGCGTGTACCAAGTTGAGCAATTAACCAAAAAAATCAATTTTGAAAACCTGGCGGATGGGGAATTATACCATGTCCCCTTTGTATACGCCACTGGTCTTCCCTAATGTATATACGATTGTCCATAATTTACTCCAGCCATTTTTGTATTAATTTTTACTTAAGTTGAATCAATGTTGTCAATTTTTAACACTGTCCTTCATTGTTTGATTCCGTGGATGCTGAAATAAACCGAGCACTAGAAAAACTGCCGTTGTATATCGCAAATGGCATTGAGAATGAATGAACTATAGCGGACTGGTGACAATCTCTCTGTTCAAGCTTATATATATATATATATATGCATATATGTATTAAATGTCCATTGCAGTGAGTAATCAGTAAGCATTATTTATTCATTAATTTGATATTGATATAAATGTGAATTAAATGTAATGATCTATAATATCACGTTTCCTATCTACTCCATATTTCTAATTTATTTTTATCCTTATAAATAATGCATGAAATTTATTGTGTCTCTAATTTTATATTTCTAATAAACAATGCATTCTTTTTTCGAGACAATTTTAGAATATATTACATATTTTAGAATTTGGTTACATGATTATAGGTAGTTTAATTAGAGTACAATTTTTTCTTGTTTAATTAATAATAATTAATTGCATATTGATCCCTATTAACTTGCAGTTTTTATAGTATTCTTTTATTAAAACTTTTTTATGTTTTAAACTCGTGTGTTATACATTCTCATTCCAAAGTGTTTATAGACGTCATTACTCCAAATGGGTTGAATGTGGTGAAGTTTGCTGCTCTTCATGAATTTCAGAATCTTCATGCGAAAGCGAAGGAGAAACTGCATGATTTCGTTCGTGGCCATTTCTATGGGTTTGATCATTTAAGCTTATTTTAGTTAACCTTTCTCTTAGTCATTATGATTTTGATCTAAACAAGACCATTTACATGTTTACGGCTGGACGGTACGAATTCTCGAATAAAGGTGCTGACATGTTTATTGAAGCGCTGGCTCGCTTAAATTATAAACTGAAGGTAATTATCGAATGGTATTTTGCAATTAATTCTTAAGAAATTTTGTGTTTCGGTTTTCTAGGCTAGTTTAACTAAACGATTTCCTCGTAGTTTGTTAAAAGCAGAGTGAAAATGTAGCCGGTTTTTTGAAGTTCGGTTTTCCCAAGCCCATTGAAATCACCGTTACCACCCCGTTCCTCCGCAATATTTTGTCAATCGAACTTAAAAGTTGTTATATTTAACATTTTGTGTAAACAAGATTATAAATCTATCATATTAAATTTGATCTTATCGTGACCATT
This sequence comes from Hofstenia miamia, assembly GCA_900660155.1. Lineage (NCBI taxonomy): Eukaryota > Metazoa > Xenacoelomorpha > Acoela > Hofsteniidae > Hofstenia > Hofstenia miamia. The sequence continues at coordinate 622,199 of CABFPE010000321.1, read as the reverse complement.
AGAGATAATTAATCTTACTTTTATATAGTGAAGTAAATCACGAATTCGTTTTTTATAAATTTCTTTGCATGATTGATCAATTATAATCAAGACTGCACGCATTCGTTAGTAGCTACCAAGAGAAACTGCATCTATTTCCGCGCGACATCACCCTGATGTGTGCGCCCGGCCTCAAAATGTTTGGTTATGTGTATTCTAAGAAATTCAATAGAAAACCCTGTCTCTTATTTAAAAACACTAAAAACAAAAAAATTAGTAAATTTTTAGACATACTTGGTTTTTCGCAACCATTATATTTCTTAATTTAATGCAAAAGATACATTAAAAGATTTTCCATTTTAATCAAATTATAATATAATCTAGTTTATTTTTAAATAGCTTCTTTTGTAAATTTAGTGGTTTATTATTTTCATGTGATGAAAGAATAATAAAAATTTACTATTTGAATTGTTTTTATTTAGCATTCGGATTTGAACATCACGGTCGTTGCCTTTCTCATATTCCCTGCTAGAACTAATAATTTCAATGTTGACTCATTAAAAGGACAAGCTGTAGTTAAACAAATGAAGTAAGTGTTGCATTCTTCCCTGAAATTATTACTTTTTACACTTTGTGATTTTAAATTGTGTTAAATTATTTTTTGGAATTTCTACCTGCTTTCACAAAATTAATGTCTGTCGCGGTTTTTATATAGGACTGTATATTGGTTTACAACTATATTTGAAAGAGTTTCTTTTAAAGAAATTTCCTTTGTATTTTATATTAATCAACGATTTTTTTAAATCTCTCCATACGCTGGCTGGGAAAAAAATATTGAATTCTTTCATACCAGTATTTATAAAATCGAAATGAATATGCACTAGAGCTGCGCGCTGATAAAATTGCAATTACAATGTTTGAAAATCAAGACTATTAAATTGTAATTACATGCATTAAATATTTTTGGCAGTTGCTTGATTTAGGTAAATAGTGATTTTGACTACACTGGTGACAAAAAGTCTTGCCCATCTCCATAAAATAGCTGGTTTGACTGTTTCTTCTTTCTTAGTACTTCTTATAGCATATCTTTGAAGATTTAAAGATTTAAACATTTATCAGTAATATAAAAATCGACTCTCTGGGAATCTTTAATAACAAAAACTAAAATTCCAAAAACACTAGAACTGTTTATTGATACAAATATATGAAATGCAAAATGCACGAAAGTCCTTTAGTATTTGGTCACATCTTCCTTAGCTTGAATAACAGATTCACATCGACATGGCATCGATTCCACGAGTCACTGCATCAGGTCCACTTTCAATTCATGATGCCAGACCCTTATTAGCCCGGAGGAACTCTTTCCTGTTAGTTGGGTGAGAGTGCATCACCCTCTCTCCCAAGAACTTCCAGGGCTCCTCGATGGATTGAGGTCAGGGGAATTACCCGGCCATTGCATCGTGTGGACGCTCTGGTCCTGGAGAAAACCTTACACCTTAAAAATTCAATATTATTATAAATTCTAAAAATTTATTATACAGCATAAAAAATAGGTGTGAAATAGAATTAAATATCGATTGAAAAAATGGGATGGGTAAGACTTTTTGCCACCGGTGTATCTGCTTATTTTATTTGACAACATTTTAATCAATAATTAGTGTTAATGTTTATATTCATTTCAAACCAACGGTTGTCACTCAGTTTGGAAACGCATTGCTGTTTACTTTGTACTTGCAACTCCGCGCTTTATCGCAAAAATATCTTTAAAGTTGCTTAAAGTATTTCAATTATTTCAAGATAGATTACGCTTTGCAAACAATGCTAAAAATATCATTCGTTACGCTTTACTATTTCTATAAATCAATTTTTTTCAATAGGACGATAAAAAACTTACAAGCATTTAATTTCTCACATTATAAGTGCTTAATCCTTTCGTATATTAATTTTTTAGACATTTTACTGTCTGATATTCAATATATGTAAATATTAAAATTGTCAAAAACTAATGATAAAATTATGTTCATTGGTTTGTGACGCTATAATAAGATATCAGTAAAAGTTTGTAAAAATTTTGTTTTCTAGTACTGATTTACAACAAAATACCGACTACATTTCCAAAAATCGCTTTTCAAAACTGAAATTATTCTTGTCNGTTTCTTCTTTCTTAGTACTTCTTATAGCATATCTTTGAAGATTTAAAGATTTAAACATTTATCAGTAATATAAAAATCGACTCTCTGGGAATCTTTAATAACAAAAACTAAAATTCCAAAAACACTAGAACTGTTTATTGATACAAATATATGAAATGCAAAATGCACGAAAGTCCTTTAGTATTTGGTCACATCTTCCTTAGCTTGAATAACAGATTCACATCGACATGGCATCGATTCCACGAGTCACTGCATCAGGTCCACTTTCAATTCATGATGCCAGACCCTTATTAGCCCGGAGGAACTCTTTCCTGTTAGTTGGGTGAGAGTGCATCACCCTCTCTCCCAAGAACTTCCAGGGCTCCTCGATGGATTGAGGTCAGGGGAATTACCCGGCCATTGCATCGTGTGGACGCTCTGGTCCTGGAGAAAACCTTACACCTTAAAAATTCAATATTATTATAAATTCTAAAAATTTATTATACAGCATAAAACTTACTCTTTTTGCGCGATGTGCAGGTGCGCTATCGTCTTGGAAAACAATGGAGTCTCTGTCCACGCCAAAGTTCTCCTCCAAATCGACCATACTGGGCAGCATTCATGTCCGCAGGATCTTGAAATACTTATCCTGATTTACCATCTTCTCGCAGATGAAGAGACGACCGATTCCGAACTAAGAGAAGCTTCCCCAGATCATAGCGTCATCTGAATGCTTCACTTTCCGCTCCAAGCAGCTTTGATGGAACTTTTGACCGGGACGCCTGCGCACTAATCGCCAACCTTCTGTCGCGTAGAGATTGACTCCTCAAGCCAAAGAACACTCTTCCTATGCTCGATCGACCAATCTTTATGCTCTATGGCCCGATTCAGTCTTACTTTATTCATGTTGTTACTGAGTAGTGGCTTCTTTCTTGGCTTTCAGGCAATGTAGCACATGCTGTGGACCCTGTGCCACACAGTCCCTTTTGCCATTGATAGACCTGACTCCTGTATGATCGCTTGCAGCTCTGTAGAGCCCCGCCAACGATCCTCCAGAACCACGTTCTTAAGTTTCCGGTCGTCCCTCGCCGTTGAGCACCACGGTCTGCCGCACTTGGCTTTCGAACATGCTTCCGGGTCGTATTCCAGCCTCTTGATGATTCTGTCAACGGTTCTTCGATCTTTGCCGATTCTTTTCGATAAGCATTTGTTGGACAGTGCTTCTTTTTTCAAAGCCTCAATAATGCCATTTTTGCAAGGGAGCTATGCGTGCGCAGTTAAATATTGTCTATCAGTTACTCTCACATGACCTAAACGGACGAAAGCAGACGAAAGTCAACTTTGCTATGCTATTTGGGCGAAAAACACAGATTAATTTTCAATGATGTCGAGAGATAACAGCAATATGCATTTTTTTAAGAATAAGACATTTCATGAAAAGATGGTGGTTGCTTACGACTTTATTTGAATATAACCTACAATTTTATGAATGATTTTACCAAAATATATCGTGAAAAAAACAAAAAGTTTTGTTTTGAAGCAAAAAAATAGGTGTGAAATAGAATTAAATATCGATTGAAAAAATGGGATGGGTAAGACTTTTTGCCACCGGTGTATCTGCATATTTTATTTGACAACATTTTAATCAATAATTAGTGTTAATGTTTATATTCATTTCAAACCAACGGTTGTCACTCAGTTTGGAAACGCATTGCTGTTTACTTTGTACTTGCAACTCCGCGCTTTATCGCAAAAATATCTTTAAAGTTGCTTAAAGTATTTCAATTATTTCAAGATAGATTACGCTTTGCAAACAATGCTAAAAATATCATTCGTTACGCTTTACTATTTCTATAAATCAATTTTTTTCAATAGGACGATAAAAAACTTACAAGCATTTAATTTCTCACATTATAAGTGCTTAATCCTTTCGTATATTAATTTTTTAGACATTTTACTGTCTGATATTCAATATATGTAAATATTAAAATTGTCAAAAACTAATGATAAAATTATGTTCATTGGTTTGTGACGCTATAATAAGATATCAGTAAAAGTTTGTAAAAATTTTGTTTTCTAGTACTGATTTACAACAAAATACCGACTACATTTCCAAAAATCGCTTTTCAAAACTGAAATTATTCTTGTCTTGTAAAAGATTTAGTGTTAGTAATTTCCACACCAGTGTTGTAGCTACCGTGGTCGGAGCCAGTCGGTGCCACCCAGATCTACACATTTGCACCCGGGACTCCCGGCGTAATATACTCACTCCGATCGGTACTTTTATTTACCTGTTCGATGCATTTTTCCCATTTTCCAATTGAAATATATTGGTTTGAATGTTCGAAAATACAATCAACACCCGGTATTCAAATTTGTCTAGCAATAACCCTGTTCCACACCATAAATAAAAGAAAAATATATTTTCCAAAAAGGGTATTTCTTTCATTCATAAAAATATTGACTGTTTTTATTTAGAGAAACTGTTTCTGATATCCAAGAAAAAGTAGGAAAAAGAATTTTAGAAACCTGTCTAGGAAGCAAACTGCCAGATACTTCAGAACTGTTGACAAGAGATGAGATCGTTCGATTAAAGCGCTGCATCTACACAACCATGGTATATTTCAGTTATTTTAGTCTATTGGCATGTTAGTAATCTCTTCATTTATTTAATATGCACACAATTGTTTTTAAATTAAGATACTATATTCACTTATTAAATTTTTTATACTAAATGCTTTTTCCACTATATTGTGTGGTCAGCCATTTTATTAGTTGACGCCAGCTGATCCATCAAACTTTACAGTTTCATAAATTTCCATTCATCTTTAAGACAGAAATTTCAGAGTTTCTAGGCATGAAATCCACTTTCAAAGTTGCGTGCTTGTTTTTATCCTTTCAGGTTGAATGGCAACATCGCATATATTTCAAATGGTTTGGAGTTTACTTTTGTTTATAAAATTTCAAATTTTCATCCAGAATATCTACGAAGGATGCCATCAGGAGCATACGCAGGCTTTGCCAACGAAGGGATATCAGTTCTCGTGATCAAGTTGAGTGATCAAAATCCAAATGTAAAATTAAACCAATGCAAGTCACCACCTTAGGTTTGAGTATTTTCTTAATTTTTTCAAAATATTTTTTTGCTTAGCCAATCAAAAAACAATGTTGTAAAACTTAGCGGAGGCATTCCATCATGTCCCCCTCCATTAAAAATTAGTATCAGTTTAAAAAAAAGTGATTATTATTTAGTTTTGCAATTTAAATTGAGAAAAATTGAAGTGTGCCTTACCGGACCTTACCTAACCCGCCTGATAAACTAAACCTCGATCAAAGTATACGGCCAATATTAAAAATAACTAAAACAAAATTTAAAAGGCTAAGTTCAGTAAGAATTAGAAAGCTTAATAAAGAAAGAGCAATCTGTCAGGTCGGCGTTTTATTGTCTCTATTGCTGACTACAGATAAATGGAAACCTTAAAAGAAAGCCAATAAAAAATAATCTCAAGAAATCGCTGCTTCGAAACTCTTATCAGATCAATTGATGGAATGTTGCAATGCTAAAAGAGCCATGTGTTCCCAGTGACTGTGTAGAAGCAACATGTTTGAATGCTGTGCAAATGCGAAATCGAGTCGAATCGTGGATGCGTCCAATTCAACTTTGGTAATTGGAATGGTCCAAAGCTTAAGAAGCATAACAACTATTTGCTCCTCATTATCCAAAAAATGTCTTTCCTTTTTTACAGTAATGTTTACTGAAAAATATCCCCTGTACAATCCAAATATACAAATATTGCAGCAAGAATCCGCAACACCACATCGATCTACATTCACTAGTACACTAAATTTCTTTGAAACTTCCATTTGCAGTTTTGTGTGGGATGATTTATAGCCTGTTGAAATGAAAAGACCAGTGTTCGATAGAATTGAGAAAATTTTTGGGAATCCAAGAAATCTTCTCGATTATTGAAAGAAGACGTAGTCTTAATTTTAGTTAAAAAATATTCATTATCTGTTATAGTTGAGACACAAATGATATGAATAAAATTTGTTTTCCATTTTTTAATATAAACTATCAAATGGCTAAATATTTTTCAATCAACTAATTTTATGTTATAATTTAAATTGTCATCTTATTTTTAATCGTTATCTTTGCATGTCATGAACCTTTTAGCATGTGTATGTCTTTATTAATTTTCGGTCTTGTTACTGCCCAGGAACAGCATGAACGCATGGAGTTATTGTTGAACTATTATATAATTCTTAAATTGAACACTCACACATCTAATGTTTACCAGCAATTTTTAAAATGCATCAACCTTTTCGCATAGTGCTCTCATTAGCCTTGTTTTTACAATTAGCATATTTGCATATATTCATAAATATATAGTAACATGATATACATTTTTAAATATAATTTAGGAACTTTAAGTAATTGAGGTAATTGAATTTTGTGATGGTGGATTTCTAGTCGGGCAGTGTTTTATCATTTATTGCATATTGTCTCATTTATTATGGCTGCAAATATGCCTGCTATTCATTCACTTTTGTGCTAGTGGAAGTCAGTTGCATGTGTGTGTTTTCTACCACAATATTCATTGTATTTATCACTTCTTAACGTATTAGTGTTATTTTATTTGTTTTCTTTGACGGTAGTACAAGTAGTAGAAACATTTAATATAAAAAGAAACAATATTTACATTACAAATTTGACAAGCTAGTTAATAACCATGCAGAATTGTAACCGAACCGAGCCAAGCTTTGAAATTGCTGTAAGGCTAAGAATGAAGCGAGCCCGGGCCGGACCCGGGTCCGAAATTTATGCACGGCGAGTCTAGAATTGTTCAAAATTGTATTAGTAAATATACATTCTTTCTCTTACATTACAATATTATATCAACTAATAGATTCAATTGATTAAAATACATCAAAAAGTAAATCCACGGCTACAATAATTGCAATTATCTCAGAATTTGCCGTAGTAATATCAAGCGCCAATTAATTTCATTTATTTACAAGAATTCTTATACTGTTGTTGTATATGACGGGCCCGTGCCTGAAATCACGGCCGGTTACAATTCTGTCACCATGTTATTCATATATTAACAAAAATAATAAAAAGCTGCTCCCCTTGTTTGGATGTCCGGTGACGGTGAATTAGAATTTTGTCAGTGTACTTCATCTCTAGAGAAATATGAATACCTATATTTAAGAGATGATTTAGGCTATAGGCATTTTATAGACATACCGGTAATCAAGTGCATACATCTGTATGTCATGATGATATGTTCAGAGGAGTTGATGAGGTTTCTATTACAAACAGTCTGAAATTTATTATTGAATCTATCCGGTAGCTTGACAAACACAGGACATGCATATTCCATAACGATCATGACAGTGGATCTCATTAAGAGTTGAATAAATGTCTAGTCAACTACGTTGCGCAATGTTCTGAGTATATATAAATGTTAAGATGTCTTCCTGCACATATTTGTAACATGTACTTCCCATTTTATCCAATTAATGAGACTATGGATATTCCAAACCTAGTCAACTTAGTATTTTTATTTAATTTTTTCATCAAGTTTCCCTCACACAATAGAATTGCTTTATAACGACCATGCAAGGGAAACGCTAAACATTGTCGTTATGAAAAATGGTTGGTATAAAAGTCGCCGGTACAAACTTCTGGGACTGCTTTTGATTTAGTTGATCGTTATAAAAAGTTAATTAACAAATCCGCCGAATCAGAGGGAATTTAAGGAACTGCTTTCATAGAAACGCATAGATGAAAATATTGAACGTTCGCAATGTCCTGCGACCCCAAATTTGGTTGTTATAAAACAATTTTATTCCCTTGGAAAGATTACGCTTGGGCGGGGGAATATATTTAGGTCGTTATAAGAAAAATTCTATTGTATATTTGAATAAACCGATCAAATGCCTCCTAAACGTGCTCTATGTATAATGCAATGCATAAACACTCGTTTTTCAATTCAATCAAAAAGGCCGGACTAGTAAACTTGTATAAAACCACAAACCTTGTTGCTGAAATAATTGATTCAATATCTAGACACAGAATGTTGCTGTTTCACTATTGCTCTGTATTTAACCATATTTTAGGCAGATCTTCCTAAATAGCAAAGGCTTTTGACTGAATTTAGAATCAGTCGAAACGCTTTATACTGAAATTTTTATGTAATTTTGTATAGCAGCAGAGGTAAACTATCCCCGAAGGAGAGGTCGCTTCCTAATTCCAAAATGCGATAATTAATCGATGGAAGAATTATTTAGTTTTTAACAGAAAGTTATTTCTTGTAACTGTACTCTTGTTTTTATGTTTTGATTTAAAATAAAATTTTTTCTACATGCTTGTTTTATACAACGATGTAGTTTTTGCTTGCTACTTATCTAAATTTTTTACTCTTAGTGTTAGTCAATGTATTGATTGTGTTTATTCATTAACTTTTAGAGACCGAACTTGCCACCTGTTTGCACACACAACATGGTGGATGACGAGCATGATCAAGTGCTGACCGCTTTACGACGTGTCCACTTATTCAATGATCGATCGGAGCGTGTTAAAGTAAGGCTAAGCCTCTATTTTTTGTTAATAGTCTTCTTATAGATAGTCTTCCATCCAGAATTTCTGTCGTCAACCAGTCCGTTACTCAGTATGGATTACGATGAATTCGTGCGTGGTTGTCATATTGGCGTCTTCCCGTCGTATTATGAACCATGGGGATATACACCTGGTAAGTGTTCATGTCCTGTATCTTGCGCTAATGACTAATAGTTTAAGTAGTAAATCATCATTACTTGTATAGTCTTCTATCTAATATTAACCTCCATAATAATTTCAGTTAGGCAAACTCTTCTTCCCCAAATTAGTTAAATATGCATTTTGCAGTTTATCTAGCTATTAAATCTGTTGTAGTTACAAGACGTTGCACTTGTTCTAGGCCACTAGCTCATCGTTCCCTATTGTGCTGGCAAACGTTCTTCGCCTTTGGAAGAACTATTTTTTCAATTATTTTTAAGCCTCCAGTTTAACTGGAAGCCATATTTTCCCATGAATAATGTACAGATTAGCCATTAATTTTACCATGTTTTAGTAGGTTTGTTAAAATATTTTAAACCTGTTTAAAACTCGAGGAAAAAACATGAATAAAACAGTGGCAACTCAACAATTATAATAAAATAAGTTATTCCAGAAAAACCTTTTAACATTGAACGTTTTTCCGTGATCCAGTTGTTGCTAAAAGATTTCCATAAATGTGTTTTATCAATAAAGCAGTAAAACTTTTCATCTTCCAAAATTGGGTGTGGAAAACAAACGATTTTTTAATAAAAGGGCTAGCTTTAAATAATTTTATATACACTTCCTATTAACAGCATTGTCATCAGAAATGCAACCAATAACTACTCCTCCATATGAATGAATCATATTCATCACATTTGTAATTGCTGAATGTAAAATTTGGCCTTCAAGTGCAAATATAGGCAGAAGGCTTAACACAAAATGTCAACCAATAAGTGGCTTCACCATAATTCATAAAACTGTTCTAGCAAGCAACCGATGTTTATCTGCTTAATATCAAATTACGTGACTATTAACATATTGCCAGATGCTTTATAAAATATAGTAAAAATATAATAATTACCTATTGCAAGTTCCAAAAAACAGCAGATCACCAATTTTGACTGCAATATGTTCAGAAAATACAGTACATTTTAAATTTGAAATACAGGTAGTTTTCCTTTAACATGATTTTGTTGATGACAATTTTTTCAGTTCATTTTGAATTTGTGTTTAAATTCAAACCCCGAACTATGTATGTTTCATATGCTTCTTTCCAATGCTTTTCAAAGAAAACTGTTTTTTCAACACTTATTTTTTGTGGAATTTTTGAAAGCCTGAGATCTCTCTTCTTCAGCATCGTTTGAGAAGCGAAACACTTGTAAATGGTATTCGCCAGAATAATTTGAGCGGCAGTTGCATATAGAGCATAGGCAAGGCAAGCGAGCATAAAGTAAATGATTCCCTAAAACAAACAAATAGGTTTAGTTCTGGCAGCAAATGTCCTTCACCATCGACACCAAAGTCAAACACTTAGGCCAATTGAAATAAACCTTTCAAAGCAATATATTCGAGAGCTATGTCCCAATAGCTTCCCACTTGTTCTTACGTTTCTTGCATGCGAACCACCTTTTATGAAAAATCTCTTTGGGACGAATACGAAGCGGTTTCAGCAACATTGTGGTGGAAGTCGGATGTTAGACTGGGTTTTCCGGATGTTTTGGCGAAGTTCGCATGTCCCTCCTAAGCGCGGACTGCAGCTCAGCTAGCTTGGAACGTCACTTTTCCACACTTGGCTTTGCGTATGGAAAGCTTAGCTCTCAGCTTGGAGAAGACCATGAAAATTGCATTTCTATACTATGGGAAAAAACATTAAAACAAACAGTATAATATCGAAAAAACATGTTTTAAACGTTTCTTTTTTGATAAAACTTTAATATAACAACCCTGGTTCTTGATAGCTGCAGTTCATAATTGTTTGCTCTTGTTCATATTAATTCCTTATTGGTAATTTTCACACTCTGTTTATGTTAGATAGAATATAGTAGTAATATATAATGACGTTTAGATTACGCTGTTATGCAATCGTATTCTTCTTTCTAGTCTATTACAATTAATAATGATTACTATTTTGTAAGACTGCCGTTGCATTACGTAATAGGCGACTACAAACTTATAGCGAATATATTCCTGGTTGAATGCTATGGAGAGAAGTTAAGCCTTCTAACGACCTTTGAAATGATAAGTGTATGTTGCCGGTCTGATATTGCTGTGTAGACCATTCCAATGTAGAAATAGTAAAAATAAGGGAAAGGTGTGCGAAAGCGTTAGATTTATCACATTTACTTCATCATGATTTACAGAATGTTTAGCACTTAGTTGTTTTATTTATCAAAGTTAAGGGGAGTGCGTATTGGATTTGTATATATGTTATGTTGACCTACTGATTTAAATTGTGACGTTTTTCTCAAATTCTCACTTCCAGGAAAATTCTATTAAAGTTTGAATTTTGGCTGTGAATATTATTTGCTCACTAAATACTGTAGTCATCAAAGTCTATTTGTGATGACATTGTGCAAAAATAACGTGATCTACAGCCACCAATAACAAGCGTCTTATAGTCGCTAAAATTAGAATTACATGAAATAATTTCATTTGTCAACAGAGACATTTTAATTGCTATATATGACTTACTTTGTACATCTACAATTTAGAAATTTTACCACGTTCATTTTGGGGACTAGTCTGATGCTTATAAACAATACTTTTTAAAATGTGTTCAAGCTTCAATAGCTGTTGCAAAATCAACATCATGTGACATAAGCCTGACTTAATTTCATATATTTTTCTTAAAGATGATGATGGACATTAATAAATTTCTACTAATTATGTATATCTACTCTTTGATCATTGTTTTGTTACAAATTGTCTGTAGCAATATATATATAAAAGTAGTAATGATGGTTTTTCAGCGGAATGTACAGTTATGGGCATCCCCTCGGTCACTACAAATCTTTCTGGTTTCGGATGCTTCATTGAGAAACATGTCACTGATCCAACTTCCTACGGAATCTACGTTGTCGACCGCAGATTCAAAAATCCAGAAGATTCTCAGCAGCAGTTAACTGATGTTGTGTACCTTTTTAATATTTTGTCTTAAACGTTTCACTTTAGTTCCTTTATTCGTTTTGCAGGCAATCGCGACGTCAAAGAATTATTCAAAGAAACCGAACAGAGCGACTGAGTGATCTTCTCGACTGGAGAAGCTTGTGTATAGTTAGTACCATTTTTCAGTTTATGAGAATGAAAATGTATTATATTAGCTATAGTGTGTCCGGTGAATAATATGGAAGATTTCTTCCAACGATTTTTAGCTAAAATAAATGCCAACTTTATCAACATAGGACATTTCTGGTTTGACAATTAGTTATGCAATTTCCAATGTGTGAAGTGGAAATTCGTAATTGAAAATAATGGCGCGTGCATAAAAGTAATGTTAGGAAAATTTTTACACAGCGTGATTTTTCATCCAACTATCGCGATATATAGTTTGAAGACATCGGGCAGCCCTATGTTTTATCCATGCAAATGCATGATTTGCAAAACACCATGTCAAGATTTAAAATTGATCTTGAGTTTAAAATTGTGTGAATTAATCGATTCAATAAATCATATTGACAATGTTTCATCATCAAATTTGATATCAATATATCATCTTTGTTTAGAATGTTTACAATATTTTTGTAAATAAATCATTTAGTTTTTTGGGTCTTTAAATAACTCCTGAAAGATCCCTGCCCTGATTACTCAATCAAACAATGTTTTTTGTATACCTTTCCACCGAATTTAGAACAAATTACAGATTTTTTTATGGTATTCTTCTAAACCTTTGTTCATTCATTTTCTACACGCTTGATTTATTGGCACGCAAATCCTTTTCAACATGGTTGCACATGAAAAGCTTCGTTTAATGTTAGCTAATAACGTTTTGTTAAATTTTCTTTCATTGTGCACACATTTTCTGAAAATATTTTGAATATCTCCCACTTATTGGATGAATCTGTATTTAGTTTTTCATTGATAAATTTTTCTGAAATATGCTGTCCATTATATATATATATATATATATATATGCGTTAGAATTGCTGTGCAACTTAACTTTTCACGGAAGGATAGTTTCGCCTATTTTAATATGTAAATGTTGTTTAGTACTACATTAAAGCAAGAGAATTAGCTGCCCGTCGATTAAAGCCCGAACTTTTCGAAAATGTCGATGAAGAGCAATTTGTCACACCTGTAAGTATTTAATATATATTTTCAAACTTTACCTAAACGAAATTAATTCTTATGTTGAATTTTTTTGTGTCATATGCTTTTTTCCATATTTTGTGAGGCCTAATAACAGTTTATATTTCCCGTATGTTGTTCAAAGTAATTTAAATTGAATATCTCCTTGTTATATAAAGTATTACTTTATGACTCGTGCACAACCTCATGATTAATAGACATGCGAGTTATATATTTTGAAGCAACTTTAATACGCATCTCGAATAATACAGTTTTGCAGAAAATAATGATAATTTATTCTTCACTTAGACATACAGAAAGTAAAATTACGTACATGAAATTGTTTTTTAGCAAACATTTGTGAAATTCAAGTATACAGTTCTCCACAACTTACGTTGAACATCTTAGAAATTATTTTATATCCTAATTTTTGAAACACAAAGTTCCTTTTGGTGCATATATTTATTTTCATTATTTAGTACATGTATGTCGTATTTTTTGAACAATTTTGAAATTAAATATTAATTTTGTAGATTTAGAATACATATTTAAAAAAAGAGATAGCAATCTATTAGATTATAAATACAATTCCAAACTATAGCAAATCTACATTGATTCCCGTCTAATAGCTTTGGATATACGATTTGGCATGCTTTCAATGTAATTTTTATTAAAGCTTTAAAATATCATCGTCAAACCAAATGTTTATAAATTTTTTTTGCTATCCTTTGTTGTCCAGCATTAATTGTTAGTTGTCCAATTTTTCTTTTAATAGTTTCCCGTACAATTTCTATCGGATTTAAATCCGGAACCTTTTCTAGCCATGATAGCAATTAAATACCTTCCATTTCTAAGTAATTTTTTGCACAATTTTGATGTATGGCAAGTTGCCCACTCTTACATAAAAATGTCATTACGATCTAGATACCACCATTTGAACAATAGCCTTATTTTTCATTGCGGATGTCAATTTTTTTATTTTCATTGGTTTTATGCATTTTGCACGGCATTCTTCAATATTTTTTACACTGTTTCATGAGATATAATAGTCATCTCACTTAGCTGTCTACAATATGCCACCACGGGTGTAGCAACTAAATATTTAAGAAACAATATATCTTCTCTTGGTGTTTTCCGTTTTCGACCACAATGTTTTTTTTGACATCACATTGCCATTATTTTTACTAATTTTGGTAATAGAGTCTAAGAGCTCAAATGAGTTTCTTGGGAAATGTGAAGCTAGGACTTTCCTCCATGCTTCAATAATGCATCTACCGCAGCAATTTATTGTGTTAGAGAATATCAGACTTTCTCCTCATCGTTTCAAATATTTAATCAAACAAAGTTGATGCACGTAATGTCTTCTTTTTGGGTGACCCACATCCAAGCACTGCAGCACATCGCTTCATTAATTGACAACACATGTTAATCTAAGGTCTTTAATGTAATTGCTGCAAAATTATTAATTTTCATAATAATTTGTGACAGCACTACACTGCGACTCAAATTATTGTGCATAAGGCATTTTTTAGGTTTCTACCAATTAATCTATTAACTTGTGGAAAGAATGGCTGTTCAATATTCTTCGAGACTCAAAATGTTTTTACTGCATTTCAATCGAACACTAAAAGTGAAAAATTAGGTAAAAAAATTATTGTGCATAAAGGAAAATTTCATTAAATTAAAGGCAAAGAAGTGTGTAAACGAACTCAAAATGGTTGATATTTTCACTGTGATCATGGCGGATACATTTTGAAATTTATGAGGACTATGATCACTAATTTGGTTCACTTGTTTTTAGGATTTACACTCCAAACAAATTACAGCATTTCTTTTCGGAGAAGAGTGCGTGGAATTGGACGTAAATAAGCAGTTTTTCGGTAAAAAGAGATAGGCACAGACAAATGCCGTATGCACAGTAATTTGGGTCGTAGTGTATTTTTATAATTCGCTATAATCTAAATCAGACAAAATAATAGATGTTAATTTTTGTCTATTAACTTATTCCATATGTGTGCATTACAAATACATTTGTTGTCACAAAAAATCGTTTCATTGTTTTAAATAATATTACATTATATTAAAAACATAATATGTTCGTAAAAATATATGGAGAGCTGTATTTTTGATACCATTATTTGCAGACGAAAAAACCAAGTATGAAGAGAGAATCAAACGTTGTAGGTTCATTGTCGAGCTTAATTGATTATATGTAGTGTGGTATAGCACGATTCAGGATCTTTCATTAGCAATCTTAGAAACTGGAAGGCACCTTCATGCTTTTTGAAAATTTGATATGATGAGACGAATATAAAGTCAGAAAAATATCTATGCGACTTAGACTAAGTCCTTTTCAAGCCCTAAATAATAAAGAATTTTGAATGCGTAAGTAATGAATACATAGGTTGTTGTAGAGTTGAACTTGGGAAGCTTTCCTTGCAACCCGCAAAAATCTTAGGTTTAATTCGGCTCGCAAAGTGAAATGTTCTGCGGAATTAGGTTAGAGGAGATTAATTTCTAAATTTGGTCGAGTGATATGTAATCTTTCCCTCTGTCAGTCTGCCACATTGAATTTTGGAAGAACAATGAATTATTTGCACATCGTGATACTCATTTTGTATACATTTTGACAATGGAACAGCAATGCGGTCTAATTGAGACAGAATTCCATCAAAATTATATGTGTATTTAGATGGAATGGAAGAACTATTGTATACAACCAAATATCAATGGTCTAGTTTTAACGTCAACATTGTTTAGTCGCTGAAAATGGCTCGACCCTTTTCTGCCCACCCTTCGCCCGCCAGCTCCAAGCACACTTCACCCGCTCACTCTGATAACGAGATTGATGATATAGAAGAAGATGGTCCTATCAACTTAGGCAACCTCATGATCAAAAATGAAGAGACTAAATAATATAAATATTAATTATGTCATTAAATTAATTTTTAATCTATTAGTTCGAATAATGTAATAGGTAGTTGTATTCAAATTCAATTAAAAATTTTAATTTTCTCTAATTCGATTTTATATTCTTATATTTCAGAATTTCGAAACGTGGAAATTCATTGCGATAACTCCTCTTGGCCAAGTAGTTAAATAAGTATGTGCACATCCTTAGATTGTTTCATTTATTTTTCCATAATTAAGTATTGGTATAGATATTTATTTTGAAGAATTTAAATAGTATTTGACAAATACCTCGAAGGCATTCAATTACTGCAAATTTAATTGAAAAGTTTGTATTACTTTAATAAAAATACCAATGCATCAGATTGTTTGAATCACAAAATAGTCTTCTCTTTTAGTTAAGGATATAGTGTTAATAACATTATATAATAAGTTTCGACTGCCTTTTCACGTAGATTTATCCTGACTCGTATATAAAACTCTAATTGAAAATTTCAAGAAGTCTTTTGTAAATTTTTTTAATAGTTTTTGCATTGAATTTCATTTTGTTGTTAAAAGACGATAGTTATTTTCTGAAGGTGCCTAATATTTGTCAAACATGTTGAATTATGTGTTTCTTTAAATTATTAAGTTTTTTCTAAAATGAAGAAAGGCTAAAAGAAAGGTTAAAAATTAGACTAATGGTTAACATTTTAAATAAGTATTTTATAAATTTAGGAAGCCTTATCAATAAAAGTAGTCGGATGCAAATAAAACTAGAAATTTCATTCAAAGAAAGAAATAACTCGTATGTTTTATTGTAAACTTAATGCTAGTAGAGATAAGTGGATTTATCAAAAAGTTCCTTAATAAAGGAAAAAGCATTGAAACAGAAATTTCAAGAATATCAACCAAATTATTTCTGAAAAGGGCAATTGTAAACTACTTTAATGAGGTTTTCTGAATCTTGGGCAATATAAAGGTCCTACGCATTTTTTCAGATGAAAAAATATCAACTTCTAATTTCAGCTTTAGACAGAGATTGTTTTCAGTTGTATTAAAACTGGATCCTAAAAAGGCAAATAGACCCTCAAGCATCCCGACTTTTATAATTAAAATATTTATCAGGCAATTTGATTAATATCTTTTTATGTTCAACTCCTGTATTAGTTACCAATGTTTCCCCAAAATATTAAGAAAATCCAATATCATAACTCTTTATAACAGTGATTTATTGTATTGAAGAAATTACCGTCCCATATCTGTTTCGCTGGCAAAGATTTTTGAAATGTTGCTCTACAGCAAATTAATGAATATTTAAAAAGCTTCCTAAGTGAAAGAAAAGAAGTAAAAAAAATTAAAAAATACAATGATTGATTAGTTCCCTATAATGGTGTACCACAAGGATCTATAATTGGGCCTCTTCTATTTAATTTATATGTTAATGACCTGCGAAAACGCACTGATGGATGCACAACTTACAATATGCGGATGACATGCATAACTGTTGCGCACACCAATCCCTGTGCTGCAACAAATATTTTAAAATACAATCTAAATTTACTGCAATGTGATTTTAATAAAAACTATTTAACAATAAATATTACAAAACACAATAATTTATGTTTCTACGAATGAATGCAAAAGTATTTTCAACAATATCAATCAACAGATAATGGTGAAATAAAACAAGTAAATACAATTAATTATAGCCTTGTGTATAAGTGCTCAGATTAGTGTTTTTCACATTATGTTGTACTCTTCGTTGTTAGATACTTTGAAAGTGTGAATGCCTAATTTTAGGTTGTACCTGTTAGCATTTAGGTCTAAGCATAACATTTCTGACAATTGCTGAGCACTTTAAGCTTTATTCACAGCAAAATTCGTGGTGAAACTATTGTCTTCGAAATACGAAAATTATAGTTTCAAATATTTCACATTATAAAAGAACCGGTCAAATTGGGCCATTAGCAAAACTAATGCGATCTTCACAACCAACGGGCTGTTCCCAAGCAAATTTAGGCCGTCTTTCCAGAGCTTGTCTGTGATTGACATCGAAGCAGTTGAAAGTAGATTGGATAGATGGATATTTTGTGCATGAATCCACAATTCACCGAATTTTAAACAAATATGGGCTATATGGTCGGTTTAAAATTATAAATTTTGAATTAATCCGAATTTTTATGCACAAGGCGGTACTTAGATGTAGATATAAATAGGTAATTGGATTTTGGTGAATTCATCGTAAAGAAAATTAGAAATATGAATATAGGTATACTGTACGTGAATTGACGCCTTTTATCCAAAGCGCGCAAATAATACATTCTTTCGTAATAAGTCAATTTTCATATGCCTGATTACTACTTAATGAAATTTAGATTAACAGAATTGAGCAATTAATTACAAAATTTAGGAGTCTATTTGAGTCGGGTCAGTCTCTTAAAATTCTAGTCTAGTCGGATTTCGAATTTCAAGTTTTGTCTAACCACGTAAACCTATGAATATCATAATTTTAAAGTCACCAATAAGTAATAAACTGTTTTCCAAACTCGAAAAAATATTTTAGCAGTTACATTTGTAATTGATCATTATTGTATTGTATATAGATATAGCATTAACCAGTGTTGATTTTATTAAACTAAAGAATGAAACGCTATCAAATATCCCTAGAATAAAGTGTGAAGTTTGTTTACTAACTTAAGAACCCTAATGATGTGTTAATCTAACTTTTACGAAAGACAAAAAAATTCTAAAGAATCCAATCAGCAGGGAGAGGTTACCAGCATAATATCAATATATTCTAACTTCTTGTTATTAGTAACGCTCATTCAATAGACAATATGCCTCAATCCCATTGACTCTGAAAGAAATTTTTGAAGAAAGGTTTTTCAATTAGAAAATGATATTATTGTTTTTAATTAAGCAAACATACATTACACTATTCGTTGTCAATCAACAAAACTCGACCCGACTTGAAATTTCGAGTACTTGCAGGGCCTAGATAATACTCTGAATGCAATGCGCCATATCATGTTAACTAATTGCAATTATTGTCATGTGAGCACAAAATAAGTATGTTTTCTAAAATTTTATTTGACTAGAATACAATGACTGGACCAGTATGATTGTGCTTTTGTATTCTAATAGGACAGCATATGATCAATAAATTCTTAAATTCATTGGTTGCATTGCTATTTATGTGCTTTAGTTGAGCCTGCACCACAATTCCGGCATGATATGATATGCATACATTTGTGTGGTGTCATATTTAGCAGAATTTCGAATAGATAATTTTTTGGATAGTTGGTGTCCTTTTATGGCACTATATTATCAGTAATTCTATAATATTTTGCATGCGAAAACTTAATAAACTATGCTAAGATTTTATTTTCTGGAACAGTTCTAATTTTCCAGCTAAAACAAAAAACAGTAATTTACTCAGAGGAATGTGAATTTAGTTATAAATTATTGATCACAATCACAATAAATAAATTCTTTGGGAAATTTTCTTCTGCCATGCTTATGCGTCTTTGAGTTAGAATCTCACAATATTTGTTGGAAGATCTGTGGTTAAATAAGATCTTGATATTTACTTAAATATTTGTAAGGGGAATTCTTCCAATATGATAGGATATCAACGTTTTCTTCATGACAAAATCCCGGTGCATCTTGCATATATCTCTCTTATGTTTTGATTGGGAGCAAGATGGTACATCGCTTGCAATCAAACAGTTTTCATCTTCAGAGTTTGAATATAAAAATCTACAAATAATTTGATTCTTTTTCGGTGTGTTGAGTATTGCGTATGTTGAAATTTTAGTGATAAGGCTCCTTTTAATATGCTCTAGTTCTAAGAAATGCGTTTGTGAACTTTGATGAGTTTCAAAATTTGTTAAGACTAGACCAAAAAGTATTGTATGAAAAAATTTAATCCTTTGCTCCCAGGATTTCAAAAATTCTGTCACACTCCCTGTTCAAACATTTTTCTCGAACCGAATTGAGTGTTCCCGCATGGCTATATAAAAGGTGAACATACATTAGAGTTGAAAATTCACTTAGCAATAAACAAATATAGAGATTAATAGAGAGATTTCTGTTATTGAGAGTAGTATTGATCGAATATAGGATCTCGTATTTGAGCTTCATTGTTGTCCAAAACACAAATACACCCAATGCATTTGTTAATAATTATTCCAATTTTTCTGCGTTTTCTTTGAAAGTATGTATTTTTCTGGTGTTACCAGGCCTTAGTAATCACATAAAGAAAATTTGTGCATTATACTTAAATAAATATTATGTGAAATCAAAGACATCCAATGTATGTTGCAAAGAAAATTTGGATTAAGAAACTCAAAATTAGATTGGAATTTGATTTGATTCCAATTGGACAACTCTAGAATTTTTGTATTTGATTGGATTGAACAGAAAAAATTGTCCAATGAACAAGCCTGCCAAGCAATAATAGGATAATCAAAAAATTACATGCATGAAACGAATTTAGGATAATATATTTGTAATTGTGTTTTTTTTGCTTTTACATTTTGATTGGAGCATCTCTTTCTAAATATAGAGCTTGTCAACCGTTGGTTTTAATTGCTTAACATTACTTCATTTAATAAAACATCTAAATTAACAAATTTCAAAAGCCGAGCAAGATGACAATAGGAATTTTTAGTTAAACAGTGAAGATTAGAACTCACTGTAATATTCTACATCTAAATCAATGCATGAATGGAGGTGTTTCCCTGCGTAATCTGAAAAAAACATCTGCATTGGAATTTTACATTAAACAAAGCGGAACTGCGTCCAAAAAACATTAAACTACATTGCTATTCAATTGTTTAATCAATTATAGGGTAAAAGAGGAAATGAAATATTCAATAGGTTTTCAAATATGTTAATTTATCATCTTGCTATAAACTTCCTAGAAAAATAAATTTTAAGAGACGAAAACCCAATTATGACAACAATTAGGAGGTAAGCTTGGATTGATACACATTGCTGAAATTTCATTAAACAAAAAATGACAAGTAGATTAAATATAATAATAAAAAATCCTCTGATAATCGTGATTACTATAAAAAGGCACTTAACTTATGCAACAAAAATTAAAAATTCGTGCAACCAATATTTTAAGTTTAAAATTTAAAAAATGGAAACTCAAAAGTCAAAATGAATACATATTAAATCATTGCTTACCAAAAACGCAAAGACTTTACTAAAGATATTTGCACAATACTTAATAAAGCTTTTAAAAACCCAGTAACTTTGACGGAGAAAACATAAAATGTAACTACAATGAAAGATTTGAAAGTTTTAACCACAAAATTTAGCTCCGTTATGTAAAAAAATATGAAGTTTTAAAAAACAATCTCAAAATTGAAAAATAAATATAGTGGTCCATCGAAAATCCCCGTTTGCCAATTAAAAATTTTTGAAGTAAAATTATGAAACACTCATTTTTTAATACTGCACTAAAATTATGGAATAACTTGGATAAAGATACTAGATCAGAAAAGAAATTTCTACTGCTTAAAAAAAAGTGATTTCAAAATTGTTTCAACAAAGAATTATCTTAGCAATCAAAGATTCACTTCGTTAGTTATAAATACTTGATTATATAATCTTCTCGTTTCAATTAAAAATTTACGACAATGAATTTAATTAAAGAGAGCAAATAAATTGCGAAACTAACATGACTTAACTGTAGTAACCAAGAATTACCATATTCTTCCTTCTGCAACAAAGAAAAAGAAATAATAAACTGGTAGTACTTAATAGTGTTTTTTTACATTTTTTCTATTTATATTGTAGAAAGCACTAACTTTAATAAATACAAAATAAATAAAAACAGTAGTCGATTTTAATTGGTAATCCCCTCTGTGATATTCTGAATGAATGTATTAAATATTCTATTTTTCCAGACCAATTAATACTAGCCAACATTACAAAGGTTTCATATTTAAAAATGGCCGTTTCAATTGCACCAATAAGCAAATTTTCTCACCTCCTAAGTATTAATGCAAAAATTCAGCTTATTCATTCCTTAGTGTTAAATCACCTAAATTATGCTTGCATATTATAAACAGGAATTGACCAACAATATATCAGAAAATTTGAAATACAAACAAATTGGGTAATTACCATTACATCAGACTGCTTGAAGAAAAAACGATCGAATTAAGATGAATTAAAAGGAAGCTTTTCGAAGCCAATAATACAATTTATAAAACATCTTTATGTATATCTTACAAAATTCTCAAAAAAATCGTTCCCTAAAATTCAACAGATTTCCCTGTTTTAAAACTCCACATTTTCATATTATTCGCACCTTAGTTATTATAAGGCAAGAAAAACGAAGACAAACAAATGCAAAATTCTTTTATTAATACCTCGATAAGTCTATGGAATGAATTGCCTGCAGAAATTAAGAAAGCCAAGTCTTTAAAAACCCTTAAAACTAAAATAACACAATTTAATAAATTGGATATTACTGAATTGTTCGAAAATAAGTAATGAAGTTTTAAATTTATTAACCTATAATACTAACAGAAATTGAAATGCCGTGATTTAGGTGCAATTAATATTTTCCTAGTAAATTCTGTATAATTTAGCTTACATGTATGTTTTAGACGGACTTTTGTACTCTGATTAATATTTAGATTCAATTCCTTAGAGGTAGCCTTGATATATGGTAATAATTCAGTACAAAATATAGTTTCTTCTTTTTCTTCTTCTATTCTTTATTCAGATAAATAGTGACAAATGAAAACTGTCACGTTATCTGAATAGCTTCAAAAATACAGACATACAAATGAATGCATTCTATACAAAACAATATACTCAATAAATCTACAAGGATAAATTACTGAGAGATTTCGAGAACGATATGCTGTATAATCATCATTGTAGAATTCGCACCTAATCATATCTACCTAAAATAGTCGTTTGCTTAATGAAATGTTTATTGTGCCTTTTAATAGCTTTTACTTTTTCAATGTTCTTTATCTATTTAGGCAACAAATTCTGAGTTCTAGTAACGGTATTACTGAATAATTCTTTCAAAAAATTGTGTTTCTCTTAATGCAGGTGAAATGTTTCATCGGGGATTCTGCTTATGAATGAAACCATGGATTGAAACAGCATCATAAGGGGTGAGTTCAAATCTGGATATATTATTCTAAATTACTGGCTATCTTGGGAAAATGATTGATCTTGAATTGAAGTTCTTATATTCTAGGAGAATTTTACTTTGAAACATTTATTGCCCATCTTAATTGGAAATAATGTTTCTTAAACGAGCATATTATATTTCCGTAAATAATATGTTTGCAAAATTTAGATAACTCATTACAAATGCATGGAAAATTAAATTACAATACATGCTGTTATAATTGCATTATGCTATCATTGACATATTTCTTATACCGATGGCAGGTTTCCGAATTATTGCATTAATGTGGCATTTAAAATTTAGTTTCCATTTAACAATTACTCCTATAAGCACTTGAAATTGTGTAAATTTCACAGAGAATCCATTTTAGGACCATTATTATTCGTGATAATGGCAAATGCAAAAATGGTTTAAATTTCAAATAACATCTATTAAGTATATAAAAGATAAAATTTAATTCTGTCGCATAGTACTGTATACTATAAATGAAATTATTTTAATTTGGAAGTAATAATTGGAAAATGAAGGAAATGTACAAATTCTACGTATTCAGTGAATGGAAATGTGGAATTATTTCTACATTCATTCACATCAATTTAGCGCGACTACAGCAGGAAACAATTGGTGCATCGCATTTCTGAACATGTCAAGTTGATGCTGATATGAATAATTTTTGTGCAAAGTTTAATCTAAATTTCATAACCAAATCCAGAGTTAGATAGGAAGGTGGAAATTTCTTCAGGACTGTGGAACCGAAAAAACCTAGAACGAATAGGGTTAAAATGCTATTGTTAACAAGGTGCTAAAAAATCTTAAAAGCGAATTCATATGTTGTGGAAATCACTGAATTTGCTTAATAGATAGAAAAATTCAAAAGCAAGCTTATACATTTAAAATATGTTAATACAAAAATTTTCAATTTCAAGTTAGTGAAAAAGCGCTTGCTTTGCCAGTTACTTATCTTATTATTATTCTTTTTGTTACAATAACTGAATCCATTAACACAAAGAGTTTTCAACAATTTTGAGATATTGTTGTTAAAATCCAAGTAGAATGTATTTTCAATAACTAATATACTAAGAAGTTTAGCATTTTCTCTCATCAAGCACTTTGAAATTTAAATTTACTTGGATCTCAATGAAGTCGCAATTATCACAAACTAAATTTGAAAATAGATAAACAAATGAAATGAATTATACATTACACCATTTCAGGATTTACAATGACAGATATTACTGGAGAAAACACTATGCAAAATATTTTACAATATTACTCATAGCAATTTGGCATTTGGCTATCATGAATCACTCAACCAAAGAAGAATTCATAGCCAAGTATGTTACATGTTATTAATAAATTATATATATTCTTATATGATTTTATAATGACAAGTTTTAATTGAAATTAAAGTACTGATATGATTTCTGTAAGAGCTCTAGAAGCCATTTTCAGAAAGCTTTGACATAATAGTGACGAGTTAGGTCATGTATTGAATGGGAATTGATTATTTCATGTATAATTATGTCAACTACTCTGAAATATAACAAGTTGAAAGAATACAATTTGTAATGCAGTAAAATTGTGTGCATGAAATTTCTGGGCGCTTTATCTTTATTTCAGTGAGCAATTTACATCATTTTATTTATTATTGAATACATGGACAGCAAGCTGCGCGCTAAAGATTCGGTTTGAAATTTATTAGATGCTTGCCAATATATTGTATTTTGCTTGCACACTACATTTGGCCGTCTGTGTTAATGATTAGTTCTAAATGTAAGTAAAGTTTTAATTCAATTTACATAGTAAATCACATTCTTGTCAAAACAAAGATAAGTGAAAAAATAAGTATCAGCATTGCATTCAGGTAATAAGATGAAAAAAGAAGTATAAATAATAGATTCAAAGCTTAATTTCACGTCGCAAATAAATACTATTATTAAAAAATGGCTATAGGTATTAGAAAGATATCCCATGTTTCTCAACAGTTACCCCCAATTGCAATAATTCAAATGTTTCATGCATTCGTTGTGAATAATTTAAACTATGCTAATATCTTATATACTAATGTACACAGCTTAATGATAAAAAAGCTTCGAGTTTAATTAAAATGGGCATTAAATGTTTGTAATAAAAACTCTTCTAAAACAAAAGAATATATTTCTAAATCTATTCTTTTTCCACAAGAGTTAATTATTTACAATATTATTATTTATTTCTTCAAATTCATAAAGAAAATACCACCCTACAACGAGATATCATTCTCATTTTCAACAGACTGTCTGAAGCAGAATAAACGATCAAAAAACTATTCACGTATTAAATTTAATACAAATATCATGAGTCAATCCTTTATTAATACTGCAATTTATAACTGGAATATATTGCCAAAACAAATGAAAATAATAGACAACCTTAAAAAAATTCAAGAAAGAATTAAAATCATTAGTTCTCAAACAAAAGCTTATATCAGGTAGATCATGGATAGGATTTAAATTTTACAATAACAACTATACAATAAATCGAAATTTGTAAGCTATCCGTAGTCAGTGTTTTTTATTTTTTTATTTCATTTTTGTTATTATTCATTTTTTTATTGTACATAGTAGTTAATGACGCTATTCATTTGAAATATCAATGAAATATTGTAAAAAATTCAAATGAATATAGATTATCTTATGTTATTAATGAGGTATATATGCTATGTGAACTCACATGTTCTGTTTTGAATGAAGCTCTACATGATGGAATATTACATTAAACATATTGATTGTTGCTGAATAGACTTTTGTTCTTGCAACACTGACTAACTGTAAGCAAATTTAAGTACAAGAATGGAGTTACATACCACTGGTTTGACACAATCTTTTAATCGTAAACAGAAGTGAAATCAATTCCACATTTTGGTTAGCTTTGACTTTAAAATTATTTATCTTACTTGATTCTCAGCATTGCATTCATCAACTATAATGTTCTACACATGCATCAACTTATTCACATGATGTGGAAGGTAGGCAATGATGTGCCTTAATAACTTCATACCTTCTTCAAAAAAGTTATGCATGAAAGGATTAGCTAGCAATTGTAGGGAGATTTGTCAACGAGCCGAAATTTCTAAGCTCGTCTCGGCTGGCCACATAAAACCTTTCAATGAGGCTCGTTTCAGCTTGATATGATTTTCAAAATAATGCGCTCTCAGAAGTTTTATATATCTCTTCCTATTATTTAATAAGCATTTCTAAAATAAGATCATGAGAAAACTCTATTGAATGAAAAAATTAAAAAAATCTGCATGATCAAATTAACAAGTAATACTATAAATTTGATTTGCTAAAAGGCTCGTTTGGGCTCGTTGTATATCCAATACTCTGCTCAAACTCAACTCGGCTCGGCTCGGATCGTTGACAAGTTTGATTTTAGGTACGGTGCCCAATAAAGCATTTTCACTTGCTGACGAAATTATATATAATATAAACAAGGGTTAGCTTTAAATAACAATAATGTTGTCCAAAAATGAAATTATATTTTCTGAAATTTTCAATAACAGTAACCAAAATATAATATTTATTGAAAATTGTTGTCCGTATTGCGTAACTGGAGAAAACGGCTGAATTTGTCTCTCTACTCCACTACCATTTAGGAAGAAGAGATGATTCGAACACTAATATTTTCCGTTTTCATAACCAGCGTGCAGTCGGCCAACAACTATCGTGTTAGCGGGCTTTCTCCAATTAGTGCTAAACAAGGAGAAACCGTAGTGCTTACTTGCCAGTTCTTCTCTCCAGTGTACTTAATTAGCCGAATGAAGTGGTCTGTGGGTGACTATATTGAAACTTCGACAGATATCGCGACTTTTGATCATAACTCTAAAGATCCTCTGCCCCTCATTTCTCCAATTTTTCGTCACGAGAACAGGTTAACCACTTTTACATAAAGCAATAATATATTAGCAAATACAATCAAATTGATTCTTTATGTGGAATTAACATTTATTAGGGAGACTTACAATGCGCTTTATAGAAATCATTAAGATTTAACAATTTATCCATTTTCATAAAATTTTTAGAGTAGTAAACTAAAAGAATGTCAAAGATGTCCTCAAAATGGTTTGCCGGGTCCTGATAGGCTTAGAAAGTCTACAATGACTTATACCATGCCACTTCCTTTAGTTTAACATTATCTATTAGAAATTTTCTTAATATGTCGTATTCGTTTTATAAGATGCAATTGTTCAATTGGCTTGGTACCACGAATTTCTAAATTTTTAAGTAATTTTTTGCAACTTTGAGAAAAATAAACGCTATGGATTGGAACCGTAGGAAGCATTGGAAGCAAAATATTTAATGACCTGAAAATGGTCTAAAATCAATTGTGAATAAATTAGAATGCAACCAAAAACTTTTACTTTGCTGAATCAAAACCCTAATTGCTAAATAGAAATTTATTAACGGTATATATATAT
>CABFPE010000321.1:562809-590403 GCA_900660155.1 Hofstenia miamia | reverse complement strand
TATATATATATATACATATACGGCCTTTGGATACAAAACCATTAGGGCACTGGATACAAAAAAACATATATACTTATATAAGGGCGCTAGGTACTATGGCAGAGGGCTCTGGATACTGTTTAAAAAACTTTTTTTTGAAACAAACTGAAACTCAGACATACGAAATTAGACCTCTATTCCAAACCCGCAATGTAAAAAGTGAATTATTCTGGCTTTAAATCCAAAAGGGCACTAGATACTATGGAAAATCGCAAGCTGCGGGCGCTGGATACAAATCCCATAGTATCTAGAGCCCGCGTATATGTGTATAAATATATATATATATATAAATATGTATATATACATATATATAAATATATATATATATAAATATATATATATATATATATATATATAAATTTATGTAGAATGTTCAACTGCATGAAACAGGAATATTTTAGGTGATCTTTATAACTACATAAAATTTAGCAATAATTTGCAAATATTATGTGGAAACATCACTAGAAAATTAAATGTCTACAAAAATAGTTTGTAGGATTTTTCTGTTCAGCTGCATGGCAAATGAAATCAGAAACATGTTGATAGTTATTGAGAAATTTTAGTAAAAAACATATACTGTGTTTTTCAGAAATTATGCCCAAATTTCCTTCCCTTAACGCCTCATTTTGAACAAGATGAAGACATTGTGCCAGGTATCAGTGGACACACTGAAAGCTATAAAAACATAAAAAAACTTTGTATATTGACAATTACAAATTATGACGCATAATTTCTATATCTCATAATTTGGGCTGTAAAAAGATGCAGCGTATAGTGTTAAGATCCAGTAACCAGTCTATTAATTTAAGTAATAATGTTTAGAAAATATTCACATGCTCCAAGAAATTTACAGTGTAATTCTTTTAACATCACCCTGGTCATTCATAGTTCTTGGTTGTGGCTTCCTTCTTTTACTTGTTATCTGCATGCTGTTAATTTTATGCATCAAATTTCTCTGCTGTATGCCAAGCTACTCGGTAGGCTGAATTAAATCTCTTCGGTATTCATAGAAATTTTTAGCACAAGGAACCACAGCAGATGTATCGCATAGCGAGCAAAATCAGTTCAGTGTCCATAGTGGTAAGTACATGTAAATGGGGTTGAATATTTCTGCTAAGAATAAATATGTGTTATAAAAAAAGCGGTAAATTGTATTTTAAGGTTATATTTTTTCAATATTTTGACAATTTCTGGATGGCTTTGCCAGATTATTGATCAATCAACTTGATGATCATTGAAAGGGCTCCCATCAGAAAGCACTGCATACGCTTTTATGTGGAAATTCCAAATAATATGGTTGAGCTTCACGAAATAACTTACGAAAAGAAAACAAACTACATTTCACCAGTTTATAAGTCAGATCTCTAACTAAATGCATACAATAATTTAAACACAAAAAGCAAAAAAATTTAAGAAATGAAGTTCTCGAATTTGAATTTAACAATTAATAAATTGATTCAATGCTTCAAGAAAAT
Organism: Hofstenia miamia; assembly: GCA_900660155.1. NCBI lineage: Eukaryota > Metazoa > Xenacoelomorpha > Acoela > Hofsteniidae > Hofstenia > Hofstenia miamia. Next base: position 588,889 of record CABFPE010000321.1, on the reverse strand, counting down.
TTGAAATGTTTTAGTTTTTGAAAAATAAATCAGATTTGCGAGATTCGTTCTTGATTAGGTAGCATAATAAAAATATTCAGAAATATAATTTTAAAACAAATTAAATTGTAAAATCCATTTATTTATAAATGCATATAAACTAGAATTGAGCAATATTCACATATGTAGCTATTATCTGTTAAATGAACAACCCTGTATATTAGTTCTAAGGAAATATTTAATTTTTATATTCAATTTATTTTTGTTTTAGCCCTGTGAAATTTGTGATGAAAGCGCAATCGAATGGTTTGCAATTCCATGTGGACACACCTATTGTCTGTCATGTTTGGATGATATTCTTCTGTCTAAAGGAGTTTGTGCTTTTTGCCGAAAGCCTATTGACAGAAAACAAAAACTATACAATAAGTTAGAAAATACAAGCATTATTTGAAATGTTTATAAATGATTAGTTTGTAAATTCAGTTCAATTTATATTTAAATATCAGGTCTAAAACACGCACGCTACCGATTTTTGATGATTGATCGAATTCAGCCCTAACCAATTTTGTTAATAGATACAGAGAGAACTACAGTAATTAGTACGTATTCATTTCATTAATATCAAATTACATATGTTACAGTCTATTATTTAACACATGTATATGTCCACCCGCCTCATCCCCCCTCCCCTTCAAATAAAAAAAATTCATTAAAATGGCTTAAAAAAATTCCATTCAGAGATTCTTTAGTAGCTAATTATGCATGTAGCATTTGATTTTACCTTGGGCCACCCCTAAAAATATTTCCTTATCTACTCCTGAAGTGTTTTTGTTGATCTTTTTCTCAATCTTAGTCAAAGTCAAAGATTAAGTTTCAATGAATCTGATTCGAGTTATCTTTGGCAATACAAATTTTCAAAATTTGCCCACTAAATATTGTAGAAACACATTAACCATCTTGGATATTTAATGCGCATTCAGTAAAATAGCTAACATTAGGATGAGCAATGTATTGATCATTCAAATTATCAATTCAAGCGTTTTTTAGATTTGCACAAATTATATAAAATTTTATTCTTTCAGCTTATTACATCAATTTTAGAAAAATAATGAGCAAAAAGTACAATGACCAAGAAGTAACCGATAAACCTTTCAAAATTACAATTTTTCAATAATCAGTAACATACATACATATTACTCACATACAATTTATACTTACATTTAGTCTTCAAAATTCCTTCCATCTACTGATACGTCCCCGGATTCTGTTGACATAAGTCAGCATCAAGAAATTGAATGCATTTGAAATTCGCTGCCCCAGTTCACCAATATTGTGACACATTTCAGTAAACACGCGTTCCTTAATGATTCCCCAAACGATAAAATTCATTGGGAAAAGATCGGGACTCCTTGATGGCCAATCTAATGACCTCTTCTGCCAATCCATCCCTCCGGAAAACTTTCGTCCAGTTTGCCGCGGACTGAAATTGCGAAATGTGGTTGAGATCCATCTTGCTGTCACTAAAGGGTTCACATTGTCACCAGCTGCGAACAATTGTGGTAGTGCAAAGTCTGATAACATTTCCAGGTAAGAATCATTTGTAACTATTGTTACAAGGAAGAAGTGATTTCTACCCATACAATAGCACTTTCACTTTTTACAGCTTTTTCGAGGATTATCGGCACTGTAGTAGACGCATTATTTCGCTTGACATGACCTTCATCGGTCCACACAATGTTGTTAATAGATGCAATCAGATCATTAAACTCTTCACAGAATTGAAGCCTACGATCATTCATTAAACTGATGAAATAGCCGTGGTTGCCACAATTTCAGTCCAATTGATTTTATGATGTTCTGGATGCTATTTCTACGAATAGGCATCTGAATACTTAAACGATTTTGAAAAGTTGTAGGTTCTTCTACCGACGCTGCTCTTACTGCAATTTTGTTTTCATTATTGATAACAGACCTGGACGACCACTCCTAACTTTGTCTTTCAGACAAATCAGTTTACTTAAACCAGGTCTTTAACAGTAGAATTAAGTTCTGTTTAAAAGTCTCTTACAACTTATGATACATTATTACCAGATTAATAATAACTCTTGACACAAAAGATACGTTTGTCAATCGTTAATCTGCCATCTATGTCGAAACTAATAATAAAACAGCAACACTGACATTTTATACTCAGCAGGTTCTATACAATCGAAATTAATACTTTCAGAATACTTCCAATGACATTTTATGAATTATTAATATACGAAAACGAAATTTTGATTTAAAAATTTTGAAAGGTTCATTGATTACTTATTTGCGACAGTGCATATTAAGCATAATTTGCATCTTCCCTGTCCCATGCTCATTTTACGACATAAGTCGTTCCCCCACATATTCAAGAACTTTTCTCCATGACTATAGAGAAATTTAAGAATCGTAGAATATTGACAAATCTATTTGCAAATCTGCAATCATGTAAATGTGAAAATTTATGTTAAAGTGTATTACTCTGACTGCTGTACTTAATTATATTTACTATTTTTGTTGAAAATTTCGATTTTTTCAAATTACTTCTACTTACGCCCAAAATGAAGGTTAAATTAATAATGAGGTCAAAATCCCTTGAGAGTAACATCGTAACTCACGCCTTTATTCCCTCAATAGACAACAACCGAACGAGGTTTTGAGACGTAATTAAACAAAGTGACATTACAATATCTGGTGGCGCTTTTCGGAACTTAACTAACCATCAGAAAATTTCAGAAGATTATTGGGCCTCACATTTATACGTTAGCGCTTTTGTATGTCATTAGTAGTATTTCCAAGTTCGTTCATGTATAATGCACTGTGAAATGAAAAAAAACACGACATCCCAATAATAGGAATGAATATTTAGTAGAAAAACTGAACTGGAATTATTAGATTGTAAAACATGAAATGTCGAAATTAAGATAGATTTAATGCATCATTGAAGACTATGAGTCATCATGTGTGAAACTAGCGTCAAACCCCCTCCATGAAATAGGAGGAGGCAATATTCAACAACGTATCGGTGTCAACATGCTAAAAACATATGCATGTACATTTGCTGATGGTAAATGAGCCCCTATGGCAAATTCCCAGAGCCTCATTTGTTGCTAACCAACCTTCCACCAATAGCTACAAATTATTAGAACTTGGCTATCAAGCATTGCCACATTCACCTTATCCGCAGATCGCTCTACATCTGGTTATCAAACATTTTGAAAAAATTTTAGATATAAAAAATTTCACTTAATAACATTACGTTTGGACAGCTCTTAGAAAGATATTTAGTTTTAGGCATTTCTTAAAAAAACACACTACCTCATTTGAAACCAATGAAGAACAATTTGATTAATAAACTGTTGTTAATAATTAGTCACTTCCTTGCAACACTTTTTTAAAACCGAGTTATTCTATTTTTCAGAAATGCGGTATTATGGCAACACTTATATAAAGACAACGACAAAGTGACTTCGACAGGTTCTCAGTTGATTGGTACTATTCACTTCCATTTCAAAAATTTAATTTCAATTTTCATACTTTACCAAATCAAAACTGAAAGTGAAATACTACAACATACAGTTTAGCATCAGTGAATATAGAATGTTATAAAATCCATAGTAAAACTAACAACAAGTTAAGAGACAATTCAACAAACTTCGGTCTATCTCAAGCAAGTATAATTTTGATGTTCTACTCAGATGAACCATTAGGTTTTAAATTTGGTTGGGTTCAGTACTATGAATCCTTTTTCAATATCTCTCTCACTTACAAACAATATGGTATTTGAAAAAATACCAAAAATTAATTCGTTAAAGGGAGATTTTTACAAACATGCGGAAAAGCGAGTTTTCGGGTTGTGTACATGGACATCAGTGGCGGCCTCAGTGGAGGACATGAGCCTTCGTTGTTTCAACACTGATATCTTTGGTTAAGGAATAATGCATTTCGCAAAATGCACACTGACTACCAATTTTTGCAATATTTTGAGTTTTTGGAACCATTCTCCATGTAATTGTACACATGACCTACTAGAGATACGGCCACATATGTTGCAGAAACCTCTCAAATCAAGAGGGTGGCTAAAAATATTACGTAGCCTAGATATCATATTTAAAAATAAATTATTTTCCTACGTAATTTTCACATTTTACTGTTATTTTTTGTATTCAAAAGGTACCTATATCAAATAAAGAAATATCTCGTGATTGAAAATATGTATTTTTATGTTTAAAAGGAAATATCACGATTAAATAATCAATGCCATTTACATACAACACAGTAAATAAAGCCATATATATATATATATATATATTGCAAAATTTATCTAGCATACTTTTTGCCTCTTTGACCTTTTAAACTCTGACACGTTATCTTTACGCACAGAATCATTATTAGGTTTTTTTCTATTATTAAAAAAGCAATTGATTACAAGAATGGAGGAAATTTAAATCCCCATTGACAGTCCTCTTTGCATGTAAAGTTGACTGCTGGAGCATATCGTTGCAATATTTGTGAGCAAATACCTCTAACGTTTAGTATATATTTATCATGGATAAATTCTGATACATAGTCCAATGTAGCAAAGCAGTTGCTGACAAAACATTCTGTCAGTGAAGGCACAGCTAATCCTTTTTTGATAAGGGCTTCAAATAGTCACAGTTGAGAAGGTCATCTTCAGTTGCAAAAAATTTACAATTGGGAACCCAAGGGCTACGCCCGAATCGTCCTGGAGAGTAACCTCCATGTGGTGGTTCCTGGGTAGGCGGAGACGCTGAGCCAATACTCGATGGGCGCGTCTCTTCGCGGAGTCCCGAACCAGGAGCGGACGTTAAACAATAGGGTAAAAGAAGGTGCTGCCATGTGTGCGGGAGCACATATGGGGGCGGTGACGGTGATGTGAGACTGTCTGTTCTGAGGAGCAGACGGCGACGTCTATGCCCAGAGCCGTAGAGTGCGTCTACGAGGGCAGTTATACAGAGGATTTTCCTCTGTCTCTGGCCTCTAGATAGGCCCAGGCCAGCATTTGCTGAGCCTTACCTATGAGGGAGCTTTGCTTCGTCATAGGTTCCATAACAGGCAGACGCAAGTGCTCACGAGTTACCTCAGTTAGTAGCCTTGGTTGGTGAAAGCTGTAGAGAGGCGCAACCCTCTCAATGAAGCTCGGCCTTCGGCTTCACTCCTGCTGATCAGACTCAACACAGATCAGCACTCTGCGTGCCAGGGGTCGCCAGAGGTCAAGCATGATACAAGATCCGGCCCTAGCGGGTACACTTCCAGGGGAAGAGTCACGGACTTGATCTGTTGACACGGACTCTTCAGTCTGTTGACTGGTAGAGTAACCCCGACTCTTGCAGATAGGGCAGCTATAATAGTTTCGAAATAAAAAGATATCATTGGGTCAGTATTAAGACCAACGAGTATCGGTGGATTAAATATTATAGCAGTTATTTTGGTATCAGGGGCAGGTGTTAATATTTTGTGAGGTAGAAGAAGGTATCAAGGTCCCTGGCTTCAAAAATACAATTGCTGCGTTCACCGGTAACCATGACTACATTCAGCCGATGCAACAATACGGAAAACCTCTAGCATATAATTTATTAGTTCCCTCAAGTAATTAAACTGACTTGAGTTGTTATTTTTTTAATTACGATAAGTGGATTATCTTACGCATAAATATGCAACGGTTTAGAATATGCATGTGTTAATTTGCATAATATATTTATCTAATAGCATAATGATTAAATTTCAATGAGCTATCCCTTTAGAGAACACTGCCCGCGAAGATGAATAAAGCTGTTGAACATTTTTATTAGTATAACTGACTTTTATAAAATTAAAGGATATTAAGTGGAACAAATGAATTATTTCTTTTATAATATACATTATCCAACGTTTCTGAAAGCATAGTATTCACAAGATGGGCGGGGGTCAAACATGGAAAGTCAGTCAGAAAAGCTGCATTTTAGTTGTAAGTTACATCCAGGTTATGTTGAGTTAATAAGATCCAAGAAAACTTCTTAATGTGAAGAGGTTTGTTAAATTTACAATTAATTCGTTTTTACTACGTTTGGTGTTTACTGATTCTTTTAATCCTTAATGGTTATTTTTCTACTAGAATGGGCCTAATAAATAAGCAAAATTAGATTTAAATTTGAACATCAAAAGTAAGCTTTAAATATAAATCAGGTAACGGATGCTCATGACAGCGATAGCCATTTTAAATGAAAAAATAATAAAAAATATCATCAATAAGATATCGAAAGATAATAACTAATTATCATATTTAGACTTCATGAGCATAATATTTTTCATTTATACCCACATAGTGTTTATTTATCTCAGCTAGATATAATTGATATCATGGACCTTATTCCATTCCAAGAATGTAATAAGGTCTACTTTTATGATACCACAAAATTTGATGTTATGAGTACATGCAGTAATTATTTTAATTATGAGTGTCAAGATATAAATATTCATGTTCAATAATTATAACCATCCGAAAATTCATCTACAAAGATAATATTATTTTTCAGTTTAAACCTATTTGCCACCGGATATTTTTGTCTTTTGAACTCATGGGGGTTTGATTCAGCCCCCTCAATCTTAAAAAATTTTCTACTAAAGAATATCCTGTGAAACATTGTACGATACTAAAACAATTTTTCTTCTACAAGTTGAGGCCACTAGATGAGCGGTGACGTCATTTAATTCTGATGACGTCATCATTTCAAATAATAGGCAGAAAAAATTTGGTAATTTTTTGAATTTTTGAATGTTTTCAGTATAATAAATTCTATTATGCTTTGTTAGCTTATAATATTTGCTTTTTGTATTCATGGTAAGCCCTTTGCTTAAAAACAGACATCAAATATTGAAATGGAGAACAAAATGTAAAAACGCATATTGATATAAGGTGTGAAAAAATACAGTTTTACAAAAACTCAACATTTTAAGCTTTATTCGATATTTATTGCTCTTTACATAATCATTCAATAAGTTTCCTACATGCCTTAGTTATGTTTCACCAGTGTTGTCAATGGGAATCCTATGGGGTGGGATGGTATAGGAGAGGCATAAATTGTCATGGAATGGGATAGGACAGAAAAATATTTCTCCTGGACAAGCCTATGCTTCTTTTCAAAATACAGTTGACAAATGTCCTATATTGAGAAAACAAGTGGGTGAAATTGTTTCAAATTTGTTCAGAATACTTCTCAATCTACAAAACTAAAAGTCAGGAAAGCATAGCCATATCGCATTTTCAAAAAGCTCAAATTTAAAAAAGTTTACAGGGGATGGAATCAACCTCCCCTTGCGGCCAATAGAGTTAACAATGGCTTTGCTACCTACCTGTAGCTTATGTGAAACATTTGAGAAAAACATATTTGTTAAATTGGAAAAAATGATATGAAAATGATTTAATACTAAATATTAACGAAGTTGAAATGAGATCAACTTACGACATTACCGCACAAATGTCAAAAATCAAATCTTAATAAATCAATTCTTCGCTTAATATCATTTTCCGAAATTATGCGAATATATATATGTGAAAGGGTGTTCCACCCCTAATATTTTCACCCTTGGTGTTACTCATTACCAAGTTCACAAAATTTATCAAATATATTTGTAATGATTTAGGAAAGTGAAGCCTTGGAGGAGCATGCATTATTGAGGCATTAGCGCTGGACAGTTTGGACTCTAGCTAGTGCTTTTCTGACCAAATTGACATTTTATGCAAGCAAATTGAATTAATGGGCTAGCAAATTGAACATATCTTTATTAAAATGGTTCAGAATACAACTATATCTCATTTATTTAAATATTGAGCAGCATTATTTGATTTGAAAATTGACATTATTTAAAGTTTTCTTAACATACCTAAACCTTTCATTATATATTTATTTTACTTGATATAGTATATAATAATAGAAAAAAATTGAAACGTGGGAAATATATAGGCTTGGTGCATAAGTCTTTTCGTTTTTTTTATTTAAATTTCTAAGCCTACAATAGTATCTTATTTTAACCTTATAGGCATATTCTATCTCGTGTAATATCTACTAGTTACTACTAAGTACTAATCTAAAGAACTAATCCAAAACTGCTAATCCATATTATTGATTTTTGCAATGGAATTTACTCAAAGCGATGTAAGGAAGTTGATTTACTATGGATGGATTCGGGGCTTAAACGGTGTGCGTATTGCGGAAGAGATCAATGGTGCCCTCAGAGATTCTACGGTGACAGAGAGAACATGCCAGAATTGGACAAAGCAGTTCAAGGATGGTGTTTTCAATTTTGAAGCTAAAAACGAAGAATATTTTCGTCGGGGAATTCACGCTTTGCCAGATAGATGGAGAAAATGCATTGCATCCGGTGGTAATTATTTTCAACGTGGTGAAGATAGTGACAACTCATGAAGCAAAGAACATAGTTTTGGTTTCATGTTCTTGTTAATACATTTGTTCAATTATTATTCTTTGCAATGCATTATTGACTGCTTTAATTAAATTTAAAAAACGAAAAGACTTATTATGCACCAACCCTATATATGATATTATTAAAGTCCAGTACTACTTGGTGAATGTTGTCTACTCTTAAGATAGGGTGATCAATTATTTCCTCCAAAACAGTAAGGCGGTGTTGACTCTACGTCATGCTAAATGGTGTAATCCAAATGTCTGCTTGGCATTCTCGCAATTGTCTTGTATTCAGTTTTTAAAGTATAAAAATCAATTCTATAAGAGATAAGTAAGCAGTGTATAGAGAAAATCTCAAGAATGAAAGTTCATTCAGATAATTATCGCTAAGACGAACAAATATTTTTCTGTGGCGTGGAGCACTATCTAAGACCACAACCGTATCATTATTATTGTCTCGGATATGAGATGTTTCCCTAACAAACCACTTAAAACAAGAATCCTTTCTAAACAGTCCTCTTTTCCTTTCAAAGAAAGCGATTCCATGCATTGATCGATAGAGTGCAATGCAGTGCACATCTGTTCCACGATCCTTTGGTAAAAGTGAATGTGCCCTTTGACCAAATCTTCCTCGTCCTCATGAAAAAATATATTATTTTACCATATGAAATAAACCTTGAATTATTTAACATAACGTTTCAAATTAGAAAATTCCGATGTAGTTGCATGGCGAAAACATACCTAGCACTTTCCATAACACTTAGAAAGTTTCGCTAAAGAGAGCTCGAGTCGTTAGGTGCTTCTATAGCGTTTGGTCTCAGTGAACTAAGCATATATCATGGCTAACGGTTTTGTCTAAAAGGCAAGGAAATTAAAGCTAGGAAACCTGGCTAAAACGCCCAATTTCACTACTGGATAAAGCATGTGCAGCATAAAAACAATATACAATCAATATTGAAATTCTAAATTTACAACCAAGCAAAATAAATTTGTTTCTTTTTGCAAAAATTCCTTTAGCTTATCGATATTTTCAATTGGAGATTTCACGGCGAATACTCGGCAACTACAACTGAGATTAACGGCTACGGAAAGAAAAATAGTGTCAGCTAACGAAATCTTGTTCCAAAACCAGTTGTGCTACTAATTTTGTTAGTTACAAATTTCTAATCTCGAGCTTCCCTAGTGAACACGTTAGCTCATACCAAAAGGTCACACTTAACGCGTTTGCATACACACAATTGCTAACACCTTTTAGAGTTTGTCCGCCTTAATCGGTAATAATTATGGAAAATTTACCCATGAATTTAGAATGAAATTAATAAGTGGTTTGATATAATGATATCAAATCTGTTGAAAGCTGCAATTTGAATTTAAATACAACTGACTTGTAAATTGAAGCATAATTAGTAACTGATATTTACAAGTGTATGTAAACAACTGCTGGTGTAATTAATTAATTGTAACTCTTGAATGCTGAGTTAGTCGTCNAAGCATGTGCAGCATAAAAACAATATACAATCAATATTGAAATTCTAAATTTACAACCAAGCAAAATAAATTTGTTTCTTTTTGCAAAAATTCCTTTAGCTTATCGATATTTTCAATTGGAGATTTCACGGCGAATACTCGGCAACTACAACTGAGATTAACGGCTACGGAAAGAAAAATAGTGTCAGCTAACGAAATCTTGTTCCAAAACCAGTTGTGCTACTAATTTTGTTAGTTACAAATTTCTAATCTCGAGCTTCCCTAGTGAACACGTTAGCTCATACCAAAAGGTCACACTTAACGCGTTTGCATACACACAATTGCTAACACCTTTTAGAGTTTGTCCGCCTTAATCGGTAATAATTATGGAAAATTTACCCATGAATTTAGAATGAAATTAATAAGTGGTTTGATATAATGATATCAAATCTGTTGAAAGCTGCAATTTGAATTTAAATACAATTGACTTGTAAATTGAAGCATAATTAGTAACTGATATTTACAAGTGTATGTAAACAACTGCTGGTGTAATTAATTAATTGTAACTCTTGAATGCTGAGTTAGTCGTCAATGTAACACCTTAAAGTAGTTGGTTTTACATCCCATGATATGAATTAAGAAATAAATAGAAAATATTTTAAAATAAAAATACATAAAAACTAAATTTCATTAAGGTAAACAAATTACTGTACTAAATTGAAACAATATGAAAAATTTAGAATTCAATAAAAATACAAATTTTAGCACCTCTAGTGAAATTGAATTGAAGAATTGAAACATTAAAACTGTAAAAAATGTCTCAAAATTTTGACTAAACTTGATCAGAGCGTAGTTGAGAAGAATCTGTTTGAAACAACTGAAGTAATTGGTCAAAGGCGAAAGCGGAATCATCGTTGGTCGGAGCTCCAGGTGGATTGCCAACACCCAATGTCGCACTACTCCGCAAAAAGCGCAGAAACAATGTAAATAAGTTCTCCATCTAAAGGAACAATTGAAGCTACAAAAATCACATCAACAAATCCTATTCATTTTGAAAATACGTATAAGATCTTACATTTATACTGTTGTAAAAATTGCTTATAAAATATATATATGTCTATATAATCTCCAAGAAACAAATATAATAAAATATCAGAATAGAAATCTCGCAATGTGAAGACTTATTGTGCAAAACTCTTCTATGCCAGGAAGACTTGCTGATGTAGCAGCAAGCAATAGTACAAATTGTTTGTTGAGAGTGAAAACGCTGCTACTATGTGACACATGAACTGCGATCCTCCCGTGAATAATGCTTTAAACACAACAACGTTGCAGGAATAATTGCGAATTGATTTTGAAGAAAAAACTATCGTACTTGATAGGATAAGTTATTTCCGGAATGCTCGTGTCAAATGAGCTAAGCTGATATTGAATACTTTCATTTTCAGGTACTTCGAATAGAAGAATGTCTTAGATTTCAATAACTACAAACTACAACATTTTGTACACATTGGAATATTTTCAAAAATTTTGTAAAATCAAATTAGTCCCTAAAAACATTTTTTGCTTATAAATCATGATTCCCTATCTAAAAAATAAATACAAATAATTACAATTATTTAAGTACAAATTCGATTTGTGTTAAACAATTATAAAATGACGACATCGAATTATTTCAGTAGCAAAAACAGAATGTGACATGTCAAAAAAATGTAAAATTGTAGAGAATACTGGCCACAGTTAAAATGCAAACATATGGAAAGTAACTAACTACACATTTGCAACCAAATATTTAAATCACAATATTAACACATATAATGAAAGCATGCAACAGATTTAAATGATTCCGGTCTCACAATATTGTAAAATTTAACGTTTATGACATCTAGCGGTCATAGCTGGAATAATTACATGCCACACATAATTTTGTAGTAAGTAGTGTGATGAAACCAGTACATTTGTGAAATAAGGAAGATACTCTCTGAATCAGAATGGCTGTGGTAATTGTTTTTTAAGAGATTACATCACTCATGGGGACAATAAACGCAGGTTAAATTTCCACTAACATTCTGAAACAAAGATATTAAAATTCTGTGCACATTCAGGAAACTAAAACAGGAAATTTACCATTAACAACTTTAAATACTATAGCATGTTAGAACTTAAGGTAGTCATGTATAATTTACACAAATTTAGTGGACTCACCAGTCTGTAGTTTAGAGAATTTTTCAACACATTAAAATTTTTTCGAAATTTTTATATTGGCATAAATTTGGTGAGATCTAACTAATCTATATTAAGATACCTTAAAAATTGCAGTCAACGTTGTGGAAAATTATGATTGATTATAAAACTCAGTTTAATACTAGTGAAAACTAAATAACTAGTGGAAGAGAAAGTTAACCTTGAATGAAAAACAAAAAAAGTAAGTTAGTAGTTTTATTCCCAAATATAGAAAAGCGCGCCAAAAAGTTCTAAATCTAAGTAGTATTGATTTTCAAGGAAACTCAAACGACTAAATTTTGAAAATAACAAATAACGTTCAGAACATAGGTAACAAAACTTATTGACAAGTGGAAAAGAGCGTCTAAATCATTTCCTAAGCGCAAAAATAAATACTAGACGATTATTTATGATGACCAAATGTCAATGGCATGTAAAGCCCCTTTTCAGATCAGACACCAAGTTTATGATAATAGCCTCTTTTTGGTACCTGTTCAAATAAAATATAACCGTAAGCGTTGCATTATCATTTAACATTGAAAGCAAACAGCGAGTTTTGCAATGACGAAACAGTCCGATCTCAAAACAAGTTTGAAACACTAAAACTTAGTTTACCCAGGCGCTAAATATCCTCTTGTGCGTAAAGTTACAATGAAGCCAATCGAAAGCGGTGCTAGAATAGATATTATAAGTAATCGATTTATGCAAAAATATAATGTCACTGGAGTTTAGGACGTAAAGTATAGTTTACATCTAAATTAATAAACAACAAAAATGAAAATGAATGACGTGCCATTCGATTGGTGCCAATCCGGGACTTCGAATTCGTCCAAAAAATTTTTTGTTTACTTTTTGTAGAAAAAAGTATCAGAAATTTTGCTAATCAAAGGGGTCTAAAACGTATTACTTGGAAACTAGGTGTATGTATTATACACTCCAGATATTTTACCAGAGTTTTGTAAATAGCCCGGATATTTTCTATACAGGGCACAGCCGGACCTGAAATTTTTGATATAGTATAGCACTCTTGAACCTAAAATTACCAAAAATTCAAAAATATTTTGAAATGTGTACCTTCAGTTATGGTCCTAGTACAGATAAAGTATTTTGGACACGTAAATAAGGGAATTTATGTTCACGAAGGACTTTACATTCCTCATATCTAGGTTGGCTGGTCCGAAAAAACTAAGGCCATTTAGAACTCTGTATTGGATGCGCGAAAATTCAATGCATTCAAAAACTTGAAGGGTCAAAATAAACTATATTAGGCTTGTGGGTTAGAGTTGAAATTCGAGTTAAAGATAGGGTTAAAGTTGCAATTTTCCTTCGTCCAATTATCCGCACCCAATTTCCCAGCATCGGATTTTCCTGAAATCTATACAAATATACATGTAATAAATCTAAATTATGAAAAGTGAAAACACCTACTTGATAATATTGTAAGTGTAATTCATTAATATTTCCAGTAGAATGGTGTGGAGAACTAAAAACAGAATAATAAGATGTACAGAACAATGAAAGAGTATACTAGAGTTGGAAATATTTTAACAATGCATCGCGTTCTCTAATTAATATGACAATAACGTGAAAATAATAATCCCTCATTGCTTAGAATAAGTCTCCCCAAGCTAAAAAATCATTTCATTGTTCAATGTTTAAATAATTGTACACTATCATTCAATTGCTATACAATAGGTTCGAGGCAACATTTTGTATCGGGGTTTATCAGGGGCAAGTTGGAAAATTTCTATATGCCTAATAACATGATTTATGAAATTAATCCATAGACTCATTTTAATTCTCAACATCGTTTTTTAGCTAGAATTTCTGCCCTGGTTTGAAAATGGAGAATTGAACTAAATATTACCAAATAAACTTTGAAACAATGTCTTAATGCAAAAATACAAAACTTTCTTAACATAACAAGGACTGAGTGTTTAGGATGTTTACCCTTTGTTAGGATCAAATGGTAGAACTCGGAGTTTTTCTGGTGTCATTATTGGAATTAAGTTGATATAATATAAACTAAATTCTATGACTTTCCTTGTAGTGAATAGTTATATGGAACACAAAGTGGTAGCTTAAACAAGTGATAATTAAAAGTACTTTACCTTATATTGGTTCTGGCAGATCGTTGAGATGGCATAGTGTGACTTTTGGAATGTGCTCCTTTGGATTTCTAAATAAATAATTAAACCTGCAACAATAGAAAATCAAGTTTTCAGTTATCATAACAGGGCTTTTTTTAATGTTCAAACTAATTTTATTATTTAGCAAAAAATGACAAATTTCCAAATATAAAGTCAATAGGATCATTCACTTATATGAAGGTTAAAACATAAGACTTGGTCTATGAAATATGAATTATTGACCAAATAAAATTTGTAATTATACTCCCTTTACTTTTCCTTACTTTCCTTCAGAAGATTTATAATATAAAAGTTAGACTACAACAAAGTTTTGGTACGTGACACAAATTTTGATTAGAATGAATTTAAGTTATTTTCCATATCTTAAATGTTTTAAATTTTAATAAATAAATCTTCATTAGGGTTTGTTACACACGAGGAGGCTGAAACCCATCGGACTAATGTGACACTCATTTAAATATATTGAGTGAAGTTGAAATAGATAAATTTCATTTAAGAAACTTGACAATAGGAAGGGAATTGAAGTAGAGTGGGAATAAATTGTTTAAGGCATACAGAAATTGAGCAGTTTAAATCCTCAACTCATAAAACGCTGGTAAAAATAATTCCATATAGTCGAATGGAAATGTATTTGAAGTAAGCGAAGAAGACCTCAGGTGGGCAATAATTAAGATGTTTTCCATAAAATGAAATTCATGAAAAAGCAATTAATCAGTGGGCCTTCGAGGAAAACAAATAAAATTGGAACGGAAGTTTAGTCGTAGAGCGTTTGGAGTACGGCGATAACGGATTCAGTACATAATTTTGCAAGACATTCATTGCAAATTCAATCATGCGAAATAGCCAATAATAAATAAACAAAATATAAAATATATAAACTAATAAATAAATCAAATTATATATATATATTTATATATATATTCAGGGAAGGATTTAGGGGGTGGGAGGGGTTGCGATAATTGATACGTAGTTTATAATTTTAAAATATGTTTATGCATTTATTGCCAATGTTGAATCAAATCTAAAAATTAAAAGGTTGCTCATGAATTTTAAGTACTGTTGTTAATCAACTCATCCTATAATTCAGTACTCCAGTATTATTTATTTACCTATTTTAAACTTAAATTTATATCAAACCGCCCACCAGTTTGAAAATTCCTAGATCCGTTCCTGATATATATAAAAACCTTTACAACTATTCTAATATATTTATAATGATGAGAAGAAAAGTTAGCAAAAAAATAATACATTTTTGACACATTTTTTAATGAGGACCCCATAAAAGGTTACGCAAGAAAATTTGACTATAAACTCCGCAATTGCCAAAAACCGCATATAGTGCACTATATATTTTACATGTAAGTGTATATATATATATATATATATATATAAAAGCTATTGTTATTTCTAAAAAAGAATTAACTGCTACAAATGTATGGTAAATTTCGTTAATCAAATGTGTGAAATATGTGTGAAAAATCGGCATTCACTTCAGAATGAAATGAAATCCTTAATAAAAGAACGCGAAAACACAAGAAGAAATGAACATACCTGGGATGATAGAGGGGGTTCGCTGTTGGAACGTTGACTGCAGTGTTCTGATGGATATTGAGCATTCATTTGGTAATAACGGCGAAGTCTTCTCTCTGTTGCTAGTTCTCGTTTGACCATCTACAAACAGTTATACCTATAAAAGTTCAAACGAATAAAATATCCATAAGTACATTTTGCACACCGTCAAAGAAATATAGAAAAGAACACGTGAGGGATAGAAAACATCTCTTAAATGTCTTAAAAGAACACATTGATCTTTGCTGGTTCTGATAAATGACTTAGACGTTAAGTACGACTAGCGGGGATCTTGAAATGTCATTGTGGAAATGCATCAGCATTTTAAGAAAGTGGATCTTAAAATGATACTTTTACGAAACCCAATATCATTACTATTACATGTTTAAAAAATTCTCGAAAACACTAAGAGTTTCAGGGAAGAAAATAGAAATTTGCAAGGCAATGAGCGACATAGCACTGAGATTGAACCCTTTAAATTCAGAATGTTCGAAATTGGACATTAGGATTTCCTAATTTTTTTGCATATAAAAAAGTCCAAAATACTTACATAATAGCGTTTGTAAAGATTATAAAATCGAAAAGTAGGTAGTCTTCATACCATTGCAAAATCAGCCATCTACATCAAAATTACAGAACAATGTTAATTGGAAATGGTTTTAAGAGGAGGCAAATATTTTTTTTCGAATGGCCATGATGCAATTAGACTTGATGCACGATGTACGTTTTCATGTACTAGACAAGCAATTTTCACAATGTAGACCTATTTAATTTCTTAGAAGGACATTACGATCATTATAAACTAGAATTGTTCTATTAGTACAATTCGTGTTTATAAAGAACAACCGTTAATGGAAGGGATGACAGTGATCCCTGCTTGCCTACACTTGAAAGCCACTATAGTTAGTATAAAGAGTGCTTGATGTTTACATGAAAGTGGAAGCGGGTTGGGTTGGGTCGGGTGAATGTGCTTCGTCAACCTGAAATTTAAAAGAAGTATTTCTAAGAAAAGTAATTCTCCACTTGCAATTTTTTTGCCATACAAAAACTGTAAACACCAAATATGACTAACAAAACCATTCTTCAACTATTTTATCACCATACTTTAGAAGTATTTATTGACATCTTGTAGTAATTGAATTCAAACAACTTCTCTATTCGCTTACTCGGACAACTGTCGCATAGCTCGAAGCCGATCTCGTCGACCTGCAGGATGGGTCGACTCAACAAAAAAGTAGCATAGGTCGGACAAGGTCAAGAGTTTTTACGGACTGGTTCCACCTATGATTTACATACAACTTCAAAATAATGAATTTATGTGGTGCTTCTTATATATCAATATTTACAGAAGAAACGTTTAATTAAGAGATATAATGTATTAGTAACTAGTGCTTAATCCTGTCAGTTAGAAATGAGAAAATCAGGAGCTGTTAATGCTTGACTTAACTACACGATATAATTGGGCCTACTTAATCAAGAATTTGATAAATGCAAATTTTTTCCGTCTTGCATGCACGATTAAATCGGGAATGACGGCACAGCTCCAACTTTATCGTGTGAAAAAGTTTGGGGCTCCGCCTTAACTTAAAATTTAATAGCCACAATTAAGTCGGGCCGGTGAAATCGTGTAAAGGCAGGCCTTTAGGAATTGTAACATAGTTTAAAGATGAGATGTAGTGGAATTTTTAAGATTTTGACTTTAAAATGCTAAAAAAGATTAAAGGCAAATGCCGAGAGTTTTATAAAAGTAAGTAACCTACTACCGACTGTTAGGAATTGTTACACGAAATTCATCTCATCCGAGTAATTGCCTCATATATTTCGCTCGAATTTCATTAAAAATTCCATTGTCTAATCGAAAGTGACAAGCAAATTTAATACAATTTAGTCGCTCACAAATGTCTATCGCCACAGCGCTCATTTCCAAAGTTATTGACAACTAAATTTGACAAAAGGTTGTCCCAAAATTACATTTTTAATGGACTCTCAAACTTTTCAACCATTTTTTCATTCTGTATTAAACTTTAAAATGGAGGATAATTGCAACAGACTTCATATAAGAAATTGAAAGGACATTTCCATGGGGAGATAGTTTGAAACTTCAAAAGGAAATATTTTTAACTACGCGAACATTGGTAACATTCACTTGAGTTTATATAGAACGGAAACTGGCATTTTAAATAAAATTTATTTTAGGAGAGCGGGTGCTCTCGACTTCAATTGTCAAAAATGTTTATTTTGAATCTTCTATATTTTTAAACATGCCCAGAAAAATCTCATAAAAATTGATAGCGTGTATCATGTTTTACTTTATTCTCCAACATGATGTTGAATTTTAACAAATTATTAATCCTATTTTACCCGGGCTTTTTTGTATAAGTTAATATTGAGGGGGTCGATTTGGCCCCGGAAGATCTCGGAAACGGTACATCCGATCAACACCGAATTTGGTGTGGAGATACTTTCAAAGGTCAGGAACATTTTGGCAAAACCATTTTGTGATACGATAATTAATATGCAAATTATGCGCATATTAATAAGGTTATGTATTAAACTTTCTTAATTTCTCATTATTGACACAAAATGTTAGAAATAGTACTAAATAGGAATCAAGAGAAAGACCTATAAATAATGCGAATAAAACATAGAAAACATTTAATTGAAATTTTGCATTGAAAATTATGCATTGGTTTCAATTTATAGCCTTTACATACAAAATTTTTATTTTCGAAACTCTCAAGAAATATCAGTTTTTCATGGACTTTTTCTTAAAATCGCTATAACTTTGTAACCCTTGACCCTATCTGCAAAATTTTTACTTCAAAAGTTGCAAAACGAGTTAAAGAAAAAAGTCTAAGAAGGATAGTTTCTTTAAAAAAACGGTATTTGAGTTAAATCTAAAAATATAGGGGGGGGGAACGGAACCCAGGTAAAACAGGGTTAAACTTTTTAAGGAAACAAAATTATATTAGCTTATCTAGGCGAGGGTTTCAGTAATCGAAAAGGTGCCGTTACTATGAACAAGTAAAGTCCGGTAAAAAATTCTTAGGAACGTCAGTGGAAAATTACAGGCCTGAAATTGTGATAACTTACGTAACTAAAATCACTACGGTTGATATTTCAAAAGCAAAGATAACATTTTAGCACTTCGACAGACTTCAGGAACTGAAAGTTAACTTTCTGACCATGGCAAGGATTTATTAATGCGTAAGAATAATAAATTGCCTAAGCGAAAAAATGTGAAAATGGGATACACAAGTTATGTTTGTTTGTCAAATTAGACTCTTGTATGAGAAAATGTTAAAATAAATATTAAAAAATCCATTATGCATAACATTTTACGGCTACTAGATAGGGCTTAAATAAAGATTTGTAGGCATAAACGCGATTAGGACATAAACAGAGTTGGAAAAATAATTGAAAGAGGCAAAATAGTTAGAAAAACATATTTTTTGGAATTTACATTCTTGGACATATCTATGTGTGTGCACTAGAATACTGGTAGTTTAAGGTAGGATAAAATTACAAAATTTTGATAAGTAAACACTTTTGGTTTCAATAACCACAAACACACTGGTACAGACTACAAAGCAATACCAAGCATTATTTTATTTTAATAACATCATTATTTACAAAAAGCGGGCCTCCTAGAGCCCCTTTCCCAACCTGTCGAGTGCAACACTGCCATTTAGTTGACAAAAGCAATGTTATACATGGACTTATAGAAAGATATGCCTACGCAGACGATCGGAAAATGTCAAAAGCTAATTTAAAAATGAATAATAGTAAAATATACCCATAGTAATACCAGCATATATCAATGAGAATTAAAATTTCATAGAACAATTTGGTAAAATAATTAAAAAGCAGCGAAAATCATTTTTATAAATTACAACCTTGATCTCCATGGGGAATGCCGTGTTGTAGGCGAAAAAGCTTTCAGAAAAAAGAATTTACTAAACATCTTTCTAAGCGCGTTAAGCTATTCCTTAGTAATAGAGGTGTGTACTAAAAAATTTTTAAACATAAATACAGGACATTCTAAGCCAAGGACTAAAACTGTGAAAAATCTAATGAGCGATCAGACTAAGGGATGTAATACTTAAAATTAATGCAAATGGGAATGTATTAAGGAAAGTTTGTTACAAAAAATGATAAAATATAGCTGATAAAAACAAATATAAAGATATATTTTTCATTGTTATACTGAAGATGTGGCTCAGTACCATTTCATTTTGGTATATAAAATTTAGGCGGAAGAAATTTTGAAGATACTGAAATAAATTAAACGAGGTGTTGGGTTTCTTCCAAGATGAATCCATAAATATTCGGGACTGAATTTTTAAATCAATGCAATTAATTATAACGTGATGAGGATGCGTTATTTAATAAATCCGAACAACGATCTAATTCAATAACCAGGTAATATTTATAGATCGTAATTCTCAATGAAATAAAAGTGTTTCATTGAAATACTGATAATAATCAACTAAGTGTAAACGAGCAAAAGAAGATGAAAAAAACATTTGTCCAAATATTAAATTTGAAACTTGGTCGTAAAATTAGCAAAGAAATTGAAACCCCGTGGGATTAGTGCATTTAATTCATTGAGTTAAGATCGTTCAAATACAGTTACAACTGTCAGATAAAAGTAGATGACATTACCAGCGGTGAATTTAGCGAAAATATCTACCAATCAGAACCACTTGGCCAATAATTCCCACACACCTGGTCTAATCTACGTATTTCGTTACAGATGTTTAAATGAAATAAATGATGTTGCAGGAAGGATATTTGGGGGTGAATATCTAATAATTTTTGGTTAATAATTTATGTCCAGCTTGGTATAAATGGCATCGGTGCTCAAATAAATAATACAAAGAATGTAAAACTTGAATAAAAGGTCAAAAGAATAAAAACATAATGCCAAATATTTTCTAAATTAGAAATTCTTAAGTTCAAGTAATTCGGTTAAATTTGATTATTAAAAATTGATGCATATCCTGAATAAAAGGCTACCTTGACATGGGAAACAATTCAAAATAAAGAGGAAGATCAAAGGATTTGAGAAAACATGCTGGTATTGAACTTAATCACCAAAATTAAAATAAATAAATTGTTCTAGTTGGCATGCAAATTCTCTTGAAAACGGGGGTAACTTGAAAGCAGCTCAAACATAAATTAGATAAAATAATCTGACCTTGAGATCATTGTCAAGGCACTCATTGGCACAGCGTAGCCGGTCGACGTGTTCCAAATGTTCCTGGTTGTTGGAACTACTCTGACTGCTACACTGAAGACTGTGTTGCAATTCTCGGATTTTGGCATCGCGAGAACTTATACTCGACTCCATTCTACACTTCTCCTCTTCTAATGTACGTATACGCTCATTTTTCAGAGACATCTCTACATCCAATTGTGCCTAAAAATAGTTGGTATGAATGGTGCTGCACGGACTGCATGCATCCTGATCAGAAAATTCACTAAGGTCTATAAAACCAAGTTTTCACATTAAGGAATATAAAAAAGTTTATTAGTTGTTAGTGTTTTTACAACAAAGTTAGTTTATTAATTTTGGGACAGACTAAATAAAAGATTAGAAGAGATATAGACTTACAAAGACTAGTAGATTTCCACTCGCTAAAAAGACATCCTAATGCTCTAAGGTTGCAATGATAGACATAATTCATGACGTTTTTGTTAAAAGATTATTTTAAAAACCAAAATGGGAATATTTAAACAAAAATAGTGCTATATTGAACATACATGTTTTTTGGCACGCGTAAAAATAGTAGTAAGATGAAAAATAGTTTTTATTAGAAAAAATGGTTAGTTTGCTGTTTAAAAAAATTCTATCTAAAAATTTCACAAAAAATTACTAAATAAATTAGTTAAGCACTGAACTACATACTGTAGCTCTAAAGATACAGTTTTCCACATTTTAAATTTTTTAAAAGTCTATTATAAATGTTGATGCATCCATAGTCAATGCACTCACATGTAATGAATATTTGTACATGTATGACGCATTTGAAAATACTTGTATTACACCAATTTATGAATATTCCGGTTTTTGTAAAATCACTGAATTTTTTCATAGTCAAAGTTCAGAAAATCGAGCATTCTGAAGGCCATGGCACTAAGAGCTCCGAAAAAGGAGAGAATGGAAATTTTTTAAATCCCCGCGGCGCCTTTGAATCCCCAATGAATCACATAAAGTGAGATCTTTCATAAGACAATTTCTTTTCAAAAATACACATTGAAGTCTATTTTCTTAAACTTTATAGTACAAACATATTATGTTAGAGTGGAATTTCGATGATTTGTTTAGGCGGACATCTCGAACCGTTGCTGCGGAATTGTTTGGAAACAAGTCATTACAAGTATGTATTTATCTGCAGACAGCTCACCCAAACCTTGCTAAGGCAAGCAGTTAGAAATAGCGCAGTGCCATATTTCTATATTTTGAGAATTATGAGCGTTTACAGATTTTAAAAAAAAATCCCAGAAAGATGATAGACTTAAAATAAAATGTATCCATAATTTATCAATAGTGGGAACAACGACTATAAACTTTATTCTTCAAAAAAAAAGTGTCAAACTAACTTTGATGAATTAAATAATTAACGGGTTCAGAGAAATCAATAAATGTTCCATTTCCCCATTTCCTTGAAATTCGACTTTTGAGCACCAGGGTCCGATTTTTTCTAGCATTTGCAAAGGCATTCAATCAACTGAAACTATTATATTCAGACTTTATAAAACGACCAAAGTTCAAAAGATAAAGTTAAAAATAACACTTAACAATTAACACTTGAAATATCAAAGTGTTTTTTATTACAGGCTCAAATGACAATTTCGATTGCGTTGCAGTCAGGGCCGATTTTCAAGCAAGTTTTAAGAAAAAAAGTAAGCTATAAAATTCATTAAATTTATTCGAAAACAGAATATGAAAAAACACCTGAAAACAAGCATCACTCCTTGAAAGATCTAACAGAAGACGTTGATTTAAGAAAACGGCAACTTGTAAACATCAAAAAATTCAAACTGATAATCAGTATACGTAGGGATGTATTAACTTGCGGTTGATTTTGGTCACTGAATACTCAAAAAAACAATCTTTTAGCATGTTCATTTTGACCACACGTCTTTATATAGTGCTAAACCCAAATCCTCACCATCTAACAATATTATCAACAAAGAAATTTGGGAAAACGTAAAAATTTTGCGGTTAAGTTATTTTCTTTGTTTGCTGAAAAATAAACAAGTTTGAGAATAATTTTATTTAATTGCATTAATTAACTGTTTATGACCACACTCACACGGCGATTACAACTTTCATGCGACCGATGGCAGACGAACAGTATATGCGTTAAATCTTCTGTTAATAAAATTTTCACTTTGGTTCTTAGCATCAATATATTAAATCATTATTAGAAAAGTACGGAAATGTTGCAAAATAGTTAGATAGGATGTACTTTTGGTTGACCAGCTGATCATAAAAATTCTATTGCAATATTTTAAAAAAAAACAACGGAGTTAACACAAATTTCAAAATATCAAAATATTCTAGCATGTTGAAACAAAAGTTACTTATTTATTCTAAAAACCAAACATTGGAGTCCCTGAAGAAGGTAACGATCTTTAGAAAATTAATGAAAGCAAGTAAATTAATGACCATTTGAATTTTCAACATAATCGTAGAAAACATAAAAGAACATGTTAGGTTGGTAATGTTTATCGCCAATTTTGTAAGATTTTCGATTGCAACAATTTCAGAGAATGTAAATGTTCAGGATGTTTTAAAACTTAGGGCATAATGAAGTAAAAGTGTGGCCAATTTTTCATGGTGCTGCACGCTATGCAGTTTAAGCCTAATTATGCTGTACAAAAAACTTGCTTCACAAAGATTTTTGTTTCAGAGGTGATTCAAAACTTCTAACCTATACATAAGACATATACTTTTATTATGTGCTATTTTGCGAATATTTCATATTAATAAGTAAATATTATATAACAAAAAAAACTGAAAAATATTTTCTCGCAATTATATCGGGTTGTCAATGAAAGAGATTAGAAATTCATTGGTCTCAGTTACACAGGATATATTTCCAGTTCTGTTCTATACCAATATCATTAAATTCACTTGACAAAAAGACTGAGTAATGTTCTGAAATCCGGATCCCAGTTTCCTAATTAAGATCCCGGTCCCATGCTCGTTCCAGTCTCCCTGAAATATACCGTCTCAGGTCCTAGACCAATGGGACTAGAACAAGAAAATCCAATCAAACTGCAAAGAACAATTGCCCAGCCCAATTCCCCTACTGTGCGATGATTAGTGAATGGTAATCTCCTAATATATATATATATATATATATATATATATATTCATTCATTAAATTTAGTTTCAAATTGCAATAAATTATATTTTATCTAACAAGCGATTAGTAGGAAATTTTGTACAAATTACAATTGTACAACAATATAAAAACATTTGTGTTATTCATGTGGGCATTCAAATCAAAATGCGAAACATCCAATCTCAAAATTTTAAACCTGCAAATTGAAAGCTTTACGATCAACGTGAATTTTAAAATTTAGAAAGTCATTATTAAGGTATCATTAAAAAAATTTCGTTTTTAAAGAATAACACAGGGTATTGGGGTTGGAATTCGGGTAGTAAAGTAAATTCCAATTGAATTTTGCCTCGTCTTTGGAAATGTATTTGTCAAAACAATCATAATAAAATTAACTTAAAACACCCATAAAAATGAGTTAAAGTTGAAATTCTATAAATACATTATATTTTTAATACCATAAAATGCATCGAAATTTAATATCAACCTCTAACAAGGTCCTAAGCGCAGCCTTATAATGTATGCAACAATTCAGCTTTTCTATAAACTTATTTTCCTATATGCAACTATTTCGTGGTTTTTGTATGCAAAATGTGTGTGTATATCTATATATAACTGACTTTCAAAATGATGCCAAAGTCTACATTATATTGCTGAACTTTTCAATTATTTCAATTGTCATATACTTTAAAAGTGCTTGCCCTTATTTAAATAAGTTCATATAAACCAAAACAAATGACCCATAGATTACTATATCCAACTAGCATTTGGACCAGATTATTTTCAGGTGATAAAAATGCTACATATATTTGGCATGTGTAATGCCTAA
Organism: Hofstenia miamia; assembly: GCA_900660155.1. Lineage (NCBI taxonomy): Eukaryota > Metazoa > Xenacoelomorpha > Acoela > Hofsteniidae > Hofstenia > Hofstenia miamia. Next base: position 563,862 of record CABFPE010000321.1, on the reverse strand, counting down.
ATGCAAGTGGAATGGAAAGGTATACTATGTTATACATTTAAATGCAAAAGTTCAAATTATACATATGCAGTTATTATTACACAGTTTTAGACATTCGAAGTGATATAGGCGACATTTTGCATTTATCTCATAAAGTTTATCTCAAATAAATACTGCTCATATGTGCAATCTTTGGAAGCAAATTTGAACAATCATAGGATGGCCGCAGTATATTTAACCAACACTGTAGAAAAGCTCTGAATACTGTTTCCAAACTATTTGAGAAAATCAATTCAGTGATATACATACTCTGAGCTTCAACGAAGCATATAAACATCCAAAATTCCTGAAAAGTAGTAACAACATTGTACGCTAAAATTTCGAAACTCTTTTACACTGGAACCACCATAATAATTTTTTGTTCAATAAAACATGTATATATATTTATCATTACTTTGTATATGCAAATTGAAATTACCCTTGTAAGATTGAACATTTACATTTAAATTTATTGTCGAAATGGTCTCAAAGGAATATTGGATAATTTTAAGAGGCTCTAACAAAATTGGCGACAACATTTGGGATATGAGCATTCAAATGCTACAATAATATTAAAAACACAAATGCTTAGAAATTTAATTTCATTTATAAGATCAGTTTTTAAATAGTAAAGGTCAGAAGCGTACAAATGTAAGAATAAACGGTTCATGAAAATTTGCTGTTCGTCTGCAAATGCATGCGGTTATAAGAAAGAGTTAAACCACAAATAATGATATATAAACACCTTGGAAAGCAGAAAACCATGGAAATCAGACATTCAAAGAATTCGAAAGCCTACCGGCGAAGGCTAAAATAAAAGCAACTAAATGCGAAAAGTAAATAATGCGATATTAAAAGTATTCTTTGCAATACTTTTATTACACAATTTCATTGCCATTCATCTCTTGCACATATATTTTGTGAGAATAAATACTCAAAAACTTCAAAAATAAAGCTTAGTTAATATCCAGGATCACGTACTTATTATATTTATGAGAATGCGAGAGTGCTACCGCGAGTAGGGGGGGGGGGGCC
>CABFPE010000321.1:538782-553795 GCA_900660155.1 Hofstenia miamia | reverse complement strand
CCCCCCCCCCCCAATGTAATCATGATGATAAAGTCTAGCAATATCCACAATTAAATGACTTTATTAGTCTGTTAAAATACAAAAGTGAAAATGTATAGTCACATAAAACAAGGAGATGATACAAGGCTAGTCTTCGAAATTGTAGGTAGGGTTAAAAACTACTGAAATGAATTTAGAAAATGAGAAATGAGATCAAGAGGGAAAGTAAATGTGGAAGAAAAAGATATATCTGCATTACTGAAGTTAATGAGCGAGCATATCAATGTGAAGTGCTGAAAAAAGTTGAACACATCTGAACAATGTATCTTCACAAGCCTATTAAGGAATTTCGAAATATTGGGATATTGGCACATCTACTGGTGAATACAGTGCTCAGAAAATCAGGCACTATAACACATTTGGACGTAACAATTAACCAAAACCTGTAAGCAACGAACAAGCCGATTGAGATCATGTCTTCGCAGACTTCCCGTAATCTGTGAGGCTTTTCGATATTAGATATATTTACTAGTTTACGAGCTATGATCCCTTAAAATTTAAGAAACTTCTATGCAGTTAATTGTAAAACTGTTAAGAACATTTTCTAAAAAAATTGTGCAATCCCTACATTTTTAAAAAATTCATTTAGGTAAACGTATAAATCTTCATCAATGTATAATATTTAACCAACCATGGATTTCCATAACCCTAGCAGGATACAAACTGCACTTTTACAAGTGACCAATGAAAGCAAAAAACCACAGCGAAATTCAATCAATGAGTAAACACATCTATCTTACATTCAGTCTGCATTGATCAATTGCCATGGTAGATCTCACATCCTGTTAGCCCTATAGAAATCTACATAAAATAAAAATGGTTAATAACCAGCCCCTCTATAGGTATTAACAAAATTATTGCGAAATTTGCACAAATTTCTGAGTTGACATATGAAAAAGCCTACTCTCTACTGATATCTCCCTAAAGAAAAAATCCTAGCTAAGCTATCGCATTCGACAATGTAAAAAAACTAAATACTTCATCTATCTATAAAGCTAGAGACTATTTAAATAATTACATATTTGATATTTTAAGAGACATTGTGCAGCTAGCAAAATGCAGTGGATGAGCAGCACTACTTATAACTGCGTTCAGAGAAAAGTGCCTGAGGGATAAGAGTCTCTACGCTTCAGATACGTATTCACTTCTTTGAAAACAATATAATTAACTATGCCAACACTTCAGTATATAGCTATTTTTGTCAAAATGCAAGTGAATGTAGGAAGCAGAAATTTTGTCTGTGTTTAACGATGTCAATAAAAAGCTGCGCGGATGAAGCAATATGACTATTGACATTTTGAATAAAAGAATAATTTGAAATACTTAAAATTTCCTTTTAAAAATTCCATTCAAGTTGGTTTCTAAGCTATACGATTTGGAGAAAATTCAAATAAGAGCAAAGCAGACATTTTGACTGAGCACTTATCGCAGGCGGGATACAACAATATGCTCGGATTAAGAATGATCGAATAAATAAGACCTTAATAGTTCGTAGGAAAGTGTGAAAATGTGTTAATCGTTAGCATGGTGTTGAGCTCAGTTCATGTTGTCTCATGTCAGAAATGTCGCAGAATATTGCTGAGCAATTAACTTTAGTATAAAATATTTGCAACATGTAGGTCAAAATGAATAAATTCTAACAATAAAAAAACTATTCTGGCAGTAGATACAAAATTTTAACATTCTTGAAGAATTGATAAAAAAATTGAAACAAACGAATTATTTTTTACTAAAAGCGATTATATATATAAGTTTTAGTAATTTTTTTTCTAATATCTAGGCCCAAGCCCGGGGCTGACCCAAATTACGGCCACGCACTGCTCTGCCCGCGCCAAGTCCATCGTTGGACAAAAATCACTTTTTTTAAAAAAGTTTGTTCAGCAAATGTAAGAAAAAATAATGGTTGCAGAAAAAATAAAAAACAGGTGACACTTTCTCTGGTAATGAATGAGAACATAATGTACATTTCATTAGTACAAGAACAAAAAATCGATTAGTAGCGAATTTATACAATTTCAACACATATACATTTTACTATTAACAGCTGTTTTTTACACAAATAGTATGCAATTTTCATAAAATATTCATAACTTATTTCTATGAGCCAAACGGCATTTTGGGTTTTCTTCAGATGTTGGAATTAAATATTTACATCAATATTTTTATTGATACTATTTACAAATAACATTCAAAACAAAAAGCGAATTTGGACAACGTAATGTTGGGCAGTGTTAAAGAACGGTATTGGATTAGACATTAAAGCAGATAGTAATCTTTATTCAAAAGCATTATCACAATAGAGTTTAATATTGCCGTATTACTGATTTTCAAAAATTCAAATTTTCTAGGAACAATACAATAATGAAATAATGAGATGTTTCGGTGGTCTTAGGACCTACTACTAGGTCTTAGCGGTTCTAATCTTAGAATTAAAATCTCGCGGCGCACACTAATGTTGAAATCGTTGCTTAAAACAAGGCCAAAAATTACCTATAATTCCAATGACACACTTTGTTTCATTCGAAAACTACTAGCGAATAACTTCGAAAAACATTGTTTTTTTTTCAAAAAAGAGGTAAATTTACATCGTAAAACCTAATTAAAAGCCAATTTTTGGTTTCTTAGTTTCAGATTTTTCTTCTTGTTGACCAGATTCTCGGAAAAAGTCGTTGTACAATTCAATTCAATGTTTACAAAGAAAAACACACGCGGTGAACAAAATATTATTTACTTTTGAGAAATAAAATCTAGACACACTTTCAAATTTCCAATAACACATTTGCTTTTTCCAAAAACATAAAGTGTGTCCAAGAACACATAATTTTAGGCCTTGGCCTATCAAACCCCGCTATTGAAAGCATGCTGGTGAAAGATACACATCAGTAAATAAATCTGAACCTTTGGTAAAAGCAGTCCCACTAGATTTATTCCCACTATCGTCCCAAATCAATATTCTGGTTTCAAGTTCAAATGTTTTTCAATGACACAACTTGCATTTAGTTGCAATTATTTACAGCGAGTTTTCAAAAATTAGTACCAATTAACTCTGTAGCTGAATACATTATTTAAAGTGTGACAAATAAATTGGAAGAGACAAGTAGTCCTTCAAAACCCTATTGTAGTAATTAAACAAAAGCATGACTAATCTAATTGAGAAAAACTACTACTTCAGAACAGGATTATGTATTATTATGACGCGTACCATTTCATTAAACTTAGACATCTATTTCCATTTTTACAAAAAATTTAGAAAAACATTTAAAATTTATTGAAATAATTCCTAAATTACACTATAATGGTAACCTCCTTACCATTACCACTTCTAAAAATAAATGAGAGGTTCCAAAGAATCAATTTACAAGAAACTTCTAAATTAAAATTACTATTTTTTCAAAAATAGCATTACCTTTGCCAGAAGGTTCAAAATCTTTTCGGGACATTCGTGAAGATCGTGTTTCGCTTTGTCGGGATTGCTCCTTTAATCTACGAACATCGGCTTCTAGATGTCGAATTTCGCGGTCTTTATTGTCTAATGAGCCGTAACCTGGCCTTGGAGGAGAGCTGCAACAGCAAGCTAACTCATTGCGCGAGGCTCTTCCAGATTTTGATTCCTTCAAAAATCATGATCCAAATAGTGTAGAAAATAATTTACCAATAATATATGCACAGCAAACGGATATGGTTATATATATATTTATATATACTCACAATAGACATATAAATAGCGCAGCTCTATAACGACTGTTGGCAATGATATCATTTCAAATACTCTCAATGCTGTTGGGGTTTTCTAAGTTTCAAACATCTCCAGCCCAAATATAAATCCATTTAAAATCTCTAAGCATTCTGCTGCACTCACTCTTTTCTTTCGAATTTAATACAACTTTCAGTTTTTTTGCAGTTAAACTATTCCCCCTCCCATATAACTTCTATTTATGACATTAAGTAGTGCAGGATCTTGTTTGAATACGGTGGCTTGCTGTCTAATACATGTGGGTTTAACCAGTTAGTCCAAACAGGCAACTATAATTAGCCTATCAAATTGTGCTGAGACCAGCACTTTGTAGACAATTGAGCACAGTTTTCGGTGTTTTTCCAATATTCTCTGCTAATTTCCATATCCTTGTGATTTACATATGTATCTTTCAGAATCTTGCTTCACGACTAGTGAATTTCCTTCCAACTCTCTAAACCTTTTTCATGAATGATTATGGTAAAAACAATAATGATTTAATTTCGTTTGATGGGATCATAATGCCATTATAATCAATGTCTATATGTGCATGCCCAGATTAGGCATTGTTCTGGTGGAATTACAGGCTGGAGGAACTTTGAAACAGAAAAATATGCTATCCAAACACCTTTTTTTTAAATATAAATATAATAATTATTAAATAAACTTAGGAAGGCTAACTTTTAAAGTTTGTTTGCGTCCAGTAACATTTGGAGAGACAGGGGAAGTAAAACCATCAATATGATCATGGAAGAAGTTATTGAAGGAAGACTGATTGGGGGCTGAGGTAGCGGCAAATCGGTTCTTCCATTGCTTATCTTGGTTTTCGAGAAGTTGTTGCATGTCTCGTTTCGATGCAGCGATTTCACTCCGTTTCATGGTCTCAAGTCGTTTCATCTCCTCTTTTAAATCAAGAATGATCTTATCTTTCTCCAAACGAACTTTCCTCAGTTCAGTTTCCAACAAAATTATTTCACGATCCTATAAAACATCTTCTTAGAAAAGGTTGATGAGCATGTTTAAAACAAAATTAATACCAAATTATATATAGACAAAAAATTATGGGAACAGACGTTGGGTGGATAATAATGTACAAGCGGTAGCGCCATAACAAAAACGTGACTAACTCTTACTGCAAAATTATAGATGAGACAACACCTACAACGAAGCAAAAATCATTCAGCCAAACATAAAATAAAAATTGACTATTGTTTAAGAGAATCAATTTATATTAACAATGTTGAAGTGTTCTCAGTTCCAATTCTCAAATAAAGGTCTAACTTATTTCATGCCCAATTCCAAATGACATTATCAACATTAAAATATGATGAAAAATCTAAAGAATGTATGACATTGACATAAATTTTGAATGTTATTATACTCCAAGTTACTACTTTGAAGGCCTCTATATTGTTTGATAAAAAATTGAAATCTAAGTTTTGTATATACAAATTTTCCTTATTTGAGCAGTTTACAACTGCCAAAGTTGCAATTCTACTAAAAGTACATAAAAAATTTGTTCAAATCCAATAATAATTTCTCCCGCGACTTGATCGAGAGACGCATGCTCCTTATTTAACCTAGAGATTTAAGATGTCCTGGCAATTGACTATGATGCAATTCCTGATAGAAATCAAATGTCGATGTATTGCAATAAACATATTTTCATACTCCAAATAACAGGAGGCTTCAACAAAAAATGAAAGAGGGGTCAACCAAGGGGGAAAAAGTTGGGCAAAAACTCTTGAGTTGAGAAAAACAACCAAAAATGCCATTTTTATAAATTCTAAAAGTAACACTCTTGCATCAAAGTTCCCTGCTTAATAATAATTTGATTTGCTGGGAAATTTAGTCACATTTTGAAAAAATAATTATGTATTTCTAGCTCTTGGTGTTGGTGGAATTTGATTCCATTCAAAACTACCAATAGAATTTTTTGATCTGATTTGTCATCAATAGGCTTTGCAAAACACTGGAATATTGGCTTTATACAAATCTATATAATGCTAAAATAATGCCATTATGTTAACATGATTTTACTATGTATGTTTGTAATTTGATTTCTATTGGTAGTAATAACTATCAGATGGCATTTGAAAAAATGACTGCATCGACTAAGCAGAGATTTAAAATATTGAGCAGTGATGGTGTGATTATGTGTTATGGAAAATTGCTATAAAACAAATTCGGGTAATAGGATATCGCAAATAGTTTTTGGGGCTGAATTTTTTAGTATTGCAATTAGCGGTGGTAGAATATAAAGAGGGGCAACATGAGACAGAGCCCAACAGATGAATATATGGCAAAGCACCAAGTTTGTGAGAATTGGGTTTTTTCCAAAACTCTGTACCACATACAAATTCTAGTAAAATTCTTATACTAATATAATAATCGGGGGATATTCACATTCACTATATATCATATACAATTATTTTCAAAAATTTATGGTGGACTAGATGCCCTAACGGACCAAGTTCAATTCTTCTCCTGGCCTATTAATAATGACCGAAAAACTAACAACGACGGATCCAATTATTAAACTCGTTGAAGGTTGATGAATTGAAATTTATATAAATTGCTGCTTACCTTTGCATCTTTCACACGCCGTACATGCTCTCGGTACGACTGCCAATCTTCCTCATTACTGTAGCTAACGGGCGACGACGGGGGCACATGCCATGATCGTGCTGTGTTGCTGTTACTGGGTTTGTTGAGATCCTGTAATCGCCTATTCTCTTCACGTACCATACGGACTTCTTCGCGCAATGTGTCAACCTACAAGTAAGATGTATAAGATGTGTGTGATAATGACATACTATTACAAGATTAAGAGAATTCAAAGCCTATTTAAATATTGCCTATTCATAGATGCAAAGTAATACAAACCACGATTGTATAGAAATTGAGCTTTAAAACTAATATCTTACAAACTTGAAAAAAGAAGGACATTTACGGGAAGAAAGCATAATTTTAAGGAACTGAAAAACCTGCAACAAAACGGTTTAATTGCTAAATTTGGCAACGCATTCTGATAAAATGTTATTCACACGAAAGAAACAATATGGTTGACGAGAGCCAGACAAAGAAGTCACCTGTACTACATGATAATGTGTGTTTAATCGATGAAAAAACAGAAGTTCTCAAACCTTAAATGAGGCTAATGTTGTCGTATTAAAATTTCAAACTTAATCAAGGTGTCATGCTATTTGACGATTTTATTTAAGATATGTATTTAAAAGGCCTTTGCTAAATGTACAGAAGATACATAGTCTGATGATGAAATTGTGGCTCACAAAAAAACTAATCCAGTTAAAAATTATCTAAATCCATTTTATAAATTAAGTCTACCATTGAATTATACATGTACATGGCGTAAGTGGAGCTGATAATGACGCATTACATCGTAATATATTCCATATAATATATAACTAATATTTAAAAAACAGTATATTAATTTATAAAAAGTTATAAAACCACGCAATTTATAAGTTCAATTAATTATACATTAAACAATTTCAAGGACACGGAGATATACCTTAACGCTTGATTAAATTAACATACCAAGACGTACTTGAAGATATCTTGTATTTCCTTTAAACACAAAGAGTAATTGATATGCTTAAAGGCCAGTAATCCTGAAGTTTGTAGTAAGATTCTCTCACTAACTTTCCGTCAGTATTTATATGACAGAAGATTATTTTTTCACAGCTTATGGGATAAATTTAGAAAATTCCCGAGATATAATTTCAAAGAGTGACACTTTTATCGCTTTTAGCTGAAAATTTCCACGTTTTTCTTCGCATTTGGGACAAAAAAGTTTTACACTAGAAAATAGTAAAATCCTTCAACTGTGTAATTATGAGAACTTAGAAAAGTAGTAAATTAATAAACATTTAAAGCTTTTTAATGGACTATAAAGATGAAATTTCATACAATACACCAACTTTGGTAAAATAATCGCAAACTGTATGATAATGAGTCCACTATAAATGTGCAATATTGAACTACGTATAATATAAAATTAATTAAAAGAGTTCAATAAAATATTTAAACTTTTTAGATTTTGGGGTTAAGTTGAGGTAATTTACACGCACATCAAAAATCATATTCATTCCTGGTGGGATTTCTATCTATTTGGAGAAACCACGCAATGAACATTAGGATTAATCTAAAAAACGAAACTAAATATGGGCGGAACTATTTTCAGGCGAAAGTAAAGTACTAGCAAAGTGCGACTTTCTTAGCTCAAATTTCGAAGGAATTAAAACTTATAGTCCTTAATGAACTATAATAGATTACTATTAGTGTTCGGTGGCCACGGCTTAGTCGTTAGCCAGCCGTAGGCGCGACCAACGCCCGGCTACGGCCAAAGATTTTGTATTAAAGACAAAATCTCGGCTAAAATTAATTATAGAACATTATGTTGAACAATTTATTTCCATTATTTATATTTTTGTTTTTAAAACTTAGTTGTTTTGATGATTTTATTGTTCGAACTATGAGCATGGTTTAAGGTTACATTGGAAATTACAGTATTTCACCTAGTAGTAGTAAAAAGCGCCGTCTACGGAAACAAATCACAGCTAATGGCCGGATAAGGTCAAAATATATTTTTCACGGCCGACTACGGCCAAGAAAATTGCCTTGGCCAAAGAACACTAATGACTATGTTCAGAAAATAAATTTTCTGACGACAATATTCTACTAGACTTTATACTTCTGCATTTTATAAACTTTTAAGATAGTAAATAAGTAAAAAAAGTGTGTTAATTTGATTCATAAAATGTCCTCTCCAATTATGTCCTATTTGTCCGGAGAATGTTAAAATTGGAAAAGAAAACTAAGGAAATCTACTATATACTAATACACAAATATATTTCATTTACATTTAGTACCGAAAATTACGAAAATTGTTTTTTACGTCTACATGATTTTTAATCCGCTACCAAAATTGTGAAAATAAAAATCACTATCCACCAAAATTTTCAAACATCGCGTAAACTTTTCCAGCGTTAGTAGTGCTGAATTCTCAGAATAGCACGTATTATTAAAATTATTAAATTTATATGACTACAATATATTATTAAAATTAAATAACAATCCCTGGAGATTATAGACTGTTTACTTCAATTTCTAATAGTCAATGAATTACAAATTATAACGATTCTTACATAATGTCACACGCAAACATGAAAAGGGTAGAAATATACAGGAAGGTGTCTCTTAAAATGATGAATTCGATGCCGTAAAAAATAACATGAAAATATTAGTATATGATTGTGCGAAAAAATTGCTTTTAGGCTCAAGTTTAAATGATATTGATTACAGCAAAAACATGAATGCGAAACATGGCGCAGATGTACCTACTTGCTTTTCCATGAATGATAATACAAGCAAAATGCAGTTATATTATATGTGAAGTACACGGAAAGTTCATTTCACAATAATCAAAAGCATTACATAATCCAATGTATCAATAAAAGAAGGAAAAGTGATCCTTGGAGAGTACCATCTGCATGGCTTTAAGTGGGAGGACCACTTCAGCGATAGCCTAGGGCGTAACTCTGTTGAGATAAAGACTGAACTTTTGCGATTGAGCATAGAGCATGAAATTAGTGGCAAATATATTGTGAATTAATAACCTTTTATCAAATGAAAAACTGCGAAATGCATCATATAAAACACCGAATTTGTAAGACATGTACACGATTACTGTGGGGTAATATTTTTTTTATAAATTATGATATATGCTATCATAATTTTCATGAACTAAATGTGAGTTCTGCAGAATTCTACACCCTTTTAATGGCCTTCGACCCCATTACATGCACTTGCTGTTTTCTTAAAACTTGTTACTCAGCCGGCTGCAATTGATAAAATCTTCCGGCGACAACAACGGCGGCGGCTGCCGCTATAAAGGTTTATAGCAAAAAATATGATGATATGCGATCACGTGCACAAAGCGGTTTGCTAAGGATTGTTACATGCACTATGCAATACAGTTGCTTTTTCATATCACTACGATATATTATTTTGCACGTCTTAACATTATACAAATAAATCACCATACATAGTATTGTTGCTATTGGTACAATCATTGACATTAGGTAATTAGACAGTATATGCATGCAATGTATGTGGGTTTTCAGCAACCATGTACAGACGTATGAGAATGGCAGTAGGTATTTAATTCTACTCCTATATACATTGTAGGTCCATTGCTAGGTATATGTATATTCCTAAGAATAGCTCGCAGACTCCTTGGACATGAAAAAATCTCACCACATCAACATGTGAGAAAAAGGTTATTAACAATAATAAAAATAATAATAATAATAACAATAATAATATTCAGTTTTCTTTAGAAGAGCAATGATTATAGCGAAAAGTGACTATACTGTGTTAGGAATCACTTAAATCATTTTTGAAAAACGATATACTGATTTAAATTTCAACAATTCTTTGTTATATTTTCAATAAATGACCATTGCAATACATTAATCGGAATATTAGACTCGCACATTAGTCTTCTTTGGCTATAGGCCTGTATTGAGCTGAGCGTATGCTAATTATTCATTACCTAAATGTATTTTTAAATAATTTGTGCTTGAATTGGTATGGAGTATACAATGTCGCTACATTTGCAACTCGGAAATTCTGTAATTTGTATAAAGCTAAAAATCTTTTCTCCGAAATAAACTGATTAAGAATGCCAGATGTAAAAATATTTAACTGCATGGCCTTTCAGTGAAACGCGTTGTACTGTTTTAATTGCTTTAGTATAATGTCTATATTTAAGGGATAACTATAATAAACGTTCAGCAAAGAGGTGGAAACGCTCACTGACTTTCTTGAATAAAATTCACTGGTTTAATGCACAACTTTTTCAGCCCAGAATACATTTCTATTTTTTAAATCTATTATCCTTATATGCACATAGCATCGATCATTTACAAACAAATGATGAGGAAAATGACCTTATTGTAAAGTTCACATAAGAAATTCAATATCGTGAGTAGATAAGGTTATGTTTGATTATTTTTTCCCATTCTACAATATTCTCACAGCAAGAGAAGAGCAAAAACGTTAACTTTTCATATTCGTCCTGCCTTTCTTACCGTAATATTTCTTTATGTAGCTAAGTCAATTTGTATTTTGTTGTGATGAAACTGGGGATACTTGACTGTGAATTGTTGTTGGAAAACAAGTAATCTAACTCCTGTCTTGCAGACCAGTAAAAGTAAAACCTTTCGGAGATGGCATACACCGTGTATTTCTGACTATTGTTGAAGCAAATTTACCTGTGCACGATTATATGCTGAATCCCTGAAGTATGCATCACAAATACGTTGAATTTCATAAAAAAAATATCTGTATGGATAATCCCAGCAATATATTTTCAAGAAAACCTATATATATATATATATATATATGAATTAAAATTATAAAATCCTATTAAAAAATACTGTATTGAAAATAATGTTTAGGGCAAGCAAAATTGATTAGAAAAATGCAATAGATTGTCAATTAATAACCCCAAACTATTTTGAACTTTAATACTTCGGTGGGTATCCCTGCTTTCTTATGACAACGGTAAATTTTCTGAGTCAGATCTGGTTTTATAAGAATAGTCGCAGGCATTAAAATTCTTAAAGCTTTGAGCAAGAGATGAGTGCACAGCATTGTTCAATATATCCTGCATCAGGTTACAACGAGATATAGCTTTTTGAAACACAAGTAGTTAATTTCATAAAATTGCTTCGACTGATTTCCATAAATTGACAAATTTCTCACAGCTCCATTTCTGAATTCAGCCTATGACAATTTCCACATATTCTCGTGGACATTCAAATTTAGGAGAAGTGCTAGTAAGTTGGGAATCACCCTAATGCCTTTGTTCTACAACAGCTCAAACCTGGACACATCATTTGAAATCCATTTTTAAATAGATATCCGCATCAGGAAACCTTAGTAGAGCCGTGTCGACTAGTAGATGTGGTCTTTTTGCTCCCGGTCATGTGACCATGAAGCTCATTTTTGTTTGTTGAATGCAAATGCCCAAGTCACTATCTGTGCTTTAATCGATGGCTGTTCATATAAGGGGCAAATTTTAGCTAACAGCTTTTGGATCAACACCAGATGTTCTCCCGGAACTCTTTGCAACATTAAATAGTGGCAAAATTTTATAAGCCAGAATAATTGGGTTAACAGAACTTTTGGTAGCTTCAGGAATCCCACGGTGAGTCTTTCCTCAAGGAATAACCTGATCATGTTAGATATTCCTTGAATAACATGTTTTTTTTTCAGCTGAAATGTCAAATATATTTATTTTGAAATGTTAACTTGCAATTATTTTCACATGGGTTGCCTTAAATTCGTTACTTCAATTTTACAGTTTACCCCGAACATCAATTGCAGACTGTGGAATATTTCCACACAGATTGCAAAATTCAATATAAATGAAAAAAACGATTGGAAGCAAATTATAAGAAAAGAACTACAACAATTTTGTGTGGAAAAGGATGGAATATAAAGTATTATCTGCTGGAAAAAATTCTCGAATCCATCGTGTAAGTCGTGTAAATAAGAATTAACAGTATTCCATGAGAATAGGAGACGAAAAATTAAAAATAGTTTTTCAATTCCTTAATTCCAATTAATTTGAATTAAAAAGCAACGAAATAATTGAAAGTAATGCATAGAATTAATAATTCATAAACTTAACATTGGAAAAAGTTCTAAATGACTTTTAAGTCTTATTCAAGCCAAGCTAAACAGTGTAATATATTATTATTAAAGCAAAAATTGCAAATTTGTCATAGCTGTATGTGGAGTATTAGCACAGGCTTTGTTATTAGTAAACATTTATGGAGGAAAACTAAAACCCATGGTATACTTAAACAAATGAAAATAGATTTCTGAACAATGCTAAATTAATTTAGGCGTGGTGTGTCATGTTTAGCAATAAGACATATGAGAAAGAATTAACTATTGTAAGCAAAAACTGCAGACCTCTACACTTAAATAATGAAATTACCTATTAATTTGCGTAAAATAATTTAATAGTGATTGACACTCCATGTGATGTGACGTGAGCATTAGAAAAACGTCAATTTTAAACTTACAGTTAACCGGGGTTGACTTGGTTAAAACATAGCCTGTCTTAAATACTGTTCAAGACAGTATTTTAAACTTATGTTTTTCTTAAATGAGCACATAATTTTTTAAAAAGCTTTGAAAAAAATTTTGAGCTCAGAAGTAGCAAAATTTGCGTATCAAAAGAGAAATGAACGTTACAAACAAGTTTATTATAATTCAATGTTTGCAATTGTGTTTTCAGCAAAAATTTTTAGTACCTTTAAGTGGTTCTCTCTAAGGGCAAAAAAACATTGCTTTAAACGTTTAAAACAAATTAAATACTTAAAGTGCTTTTTTTAATGTAATGCAGTTTTTTGCCAATGTGGCAAACAAAAATCAAATTTATGTAAATAAATGTACATCAGTTAAAAATATAATGTAGACAATATAAAGTCAACTATTAACTTCCAAAATCTTTAAAAATGTGTCCCCACCTCCATCCGGTGAGAACTAGTTGCTTTATTGTTTCAAGTTCCCGAGTGACCAGCAGATTTGATATCGTTTTGGTAGTATTAATTCTCTTTTCCGATTCGCGTTCATTTAAAATTATGAAATAAGACTTGCTAACATTTTAACAATTACACGTATAAACATTAGAGAGAAAAACGGCTGTGTTCTAGAAACATGATTCAAAATTTATACATTCAACGAATAGAAAACTCAGATATCTTAACTACGACTAAGGCCTAGCCTTTACCTTTAACCAACCCAAACAAATACTTAGGAATATGTAAAAACTTTAATGTTTGAGAAAAATGAAGAAATATTTCGAAAATTTTAAATCTATTTTTTGAATTATGGTGAAAATACAATGTATAATGTTACATTAGTAAAAGCATACACTTAAGCCTTTTACATTTTTAAAATCCCATTGCACTTCATTGCATTGTTTAGAAAACCACTGAAAAGTCAATTTAGTTTCTGCTTGCTTCCAAACAAATTGAATGGGTGTAAGACTGCAGTGAAAACGGAAATGTATAGTACTTACTATAAGTGAATACTTGAAAAAATGCACTAACTATAGCTGCTTGTGTCTTTGGTACGCCTTGGCTTGTGAGAGTGTTTATTACATGATGTTTACTTTTTGTTCACCAAATCGTCAGGCTGTGATTACAGGAAGCTTTGCAAACATACATCTCTTATTTAGCATACACACAT
The DNA here is from genome assembly GCA_900660155.1 of Hofstenia miamia. Classification (NCBI taxonomy): domain Eukaryota; kingdom Metazoa; phylum Xenacoelomorpha; order Acoela; family Hofsteniidae; genus Hofstenia; species Hofstenia miamia. The sequence goes on along the minus strand of CABFPE010000321.1, from coordinate 539,727 downwards.
TTTAAGCAAAATATCAATTTTTTTATTTAACATGAACGGTGTTATTGGTGTTGTTTTCAAATGGGAAACGATAGAAAAATTAATGATAACATCCTTTTCCCATTCGCTTCCTAAAAATGCATTTTCTAAAGTTTTGCATTTTAAGAGAAGCATGCATAAATATCGCAAGAAATGTTAAACAAAAAACATAAAAAATAGAAAGCGGATAAATAGCAATTTACAAAGGCATAACACGTGCTATTCATAGTCTTTATATTGGAGAATTAACCGTAAAAATCAAAAGAACAAAAAATAAAGAGCACAAATGCGCATCTAATCTTTCAAAGAACATCTTGGCTTTTTACCTTTGCTAAGGATTTACACTTGGAAAAGTTTCTTGAGCAATAGTACTAGGAAATCAGTGATATAGAGTCATAAACATATCATATTTGTCATACAAATTTGTCTCGATGTCGACAAAATTCACATATCACAAAAGCGTCTGACATTATTTCAAAACACGCAACGCCAAACTTAAATGATGATGGAAAATTATGCAAGGTATAGACACTTTTCAGACAAAGTTTTCCATCAAATGCTATAGGACATATGATATATATATCAAGAGATGTTTTGCAGAATGCAGAATGCAATCAAATTTTCGTCCTTTAAAAATATTATATTCAATGTCTAATGTAAAAATTATCACTTGCCTTTGGGCAGGGTTCGCACAAAATATTGTGTAGGAAACTGGACTAGAGTTTTGAGGGAAAATCGAGTAACATGGGATTAGGCTCTAAATATTACTGGTACCACGGATTATAGAATATTACTAATAATTTCTTCGCCATTTTGGAGTTTGGCCAAATAGAATTCATTTCATGAGGCAAGTTGACCAGAATTTTTCATGAAACTGGGAACAAATTCTATGGGATTAAATGGGACAGGGACTGCTACAATTCTGAT
>CABFPE010000321.1:509411-529181 GCA_900660155.1 Hofstenia miamia | reverse complement strand
GAAAATAATTGCATTTTCGATTAAAATCTGTTAATAAAAGTCGATAGTGGGAACACAACTTTTGTTGTGTAAACTGTAGCTAAAGGTGTGTTCCCACTATCGACTTTTATCAGCAGATTTTAATCGAAAATGCAATTATTTTCGTTCACATTGGCGATTTTTTATCATCCGATTTTTTATCAGAAAAAGCGGAGTTGGAAGAGCGTTCAGACTATCGATTTTTTATCAGATGATAAATTATCATCTTTTGATTGACAGTAAGAAAAACGACAACATCTGTTTATGGATTGGTTTGTCTTGGAATGTAAGCAATGTTTACATGTTTTGAGGTTGAAATATTTCAACGACAATAATTTACGTTTTGGAAGTCTGTTCCCTACTTGAGAAGTAAGCAATTAGTTTCAAGTAGCTATTCGACTAGTTTTAGTACCGTTCAGACTATCGACTTTTATAAGCTGATAAATTATCATATGTCAGTAATCTGGCTGTTTTGCCAAAAAATCTGATGGAGCGTTCAGACTATCGACTTTTATCAGCCGATAAAAAAGCAGATAGAGTGTTCACACTATCGACTTTTATCACCGATTTCTTGACAGATGATAAAAGTCGATAGTGGGAACACACCTTTAGGCATCATAAATGAAAAAATAATTGAAAACGGTTTATATATATTTTCTCAAATAGGGTGCCAAGAAAGAATAGACTAACCAATTGAAGGAAGAAATGAAAAGTTGGTCTACGTCTTTCTGAAATGAAATGCATTTCTGAGGGTTCTTTATTATTTATCATAAAGATGACAAATGCTTGACCATTAGTACATTAGTAACACCGTAATTTACAATTTTATAAAAAATAGAGTTTGTTAACACTAGAAACGTGACAATAGGTTAAAATGACATTTATACAACTTTTGTTTGCTTCATACTCATTCAGCAAAAACACTAGCAGGTAAATGTACTTCTAATTGTGTTAGTAATCTTATTGAATTTGATATTTGAAGAGGTTTTCTTTCTATTCCCTTATTTTCGCATTTGAAACATTATTCTCAAGGAATAATCACTGTTCTAGTGTTAAACTTAACACCTTCAATTGCTATATCCAAATTTATATATTGTCTGGGTGATACCATGACAGCTGGCTAAATCTTCATTCAAGTAGTTTGGTCAACCTGTTTCATTGTCATTTTTTCTTACGTTAGACTTTGGTCGAAATTAATGTGCAAAAAATTGATAAATGTGTTATTTTAATTGCATTAAAACGATTTTCCTTAATTGTATTTTTGTACTATTCATTGAGCTCAAAAACTTGGGCCTCATCACGAAATGCGTTAGGTTTCCGCCAAAGATTGCCGCGCTATAAAACAATATTTGATGTTTATGTCAAATTGCAAATACATTTTCCAAAGGTCAAAATGACGTTGATTACGTTGTCGCATAAAATAAATCAAATTATTCAACCACTTGAAAAATATATTTATAGAACAGCTTTCACAAGAAAAACTAAAAAATTGTTTGTTGAATTCATTATCAACTTGAAAAAATGAATGACTGTTACACAGCTTGAACTTTTATGATCCACACCTAACTCATACAAAATTCTAAAATCCGATCCTAATCAAATTCGAACCAAACTTTTGATAGTCTTAGTCATATTTAGTATAACTTTGAATTCGGAACCCTGTTACTTCTCATACTAGTGCATTAAATTTTCTGTCCGATCGGAAAACAAATAATTTAAATAATATTTTGATTATAAAGCAGATAATATAGTTTCAAAAAATTTTAAGCATGCAGCCGGCTGACATTTCCCGGCCGAGAGCCATGAAACTGAAAAGATGACTGGGGGTGGCCATACACATGCTATCTAACCACATTTGGAATTGAATTTGACAAATGGAATAAAATCCGATTCTTTTTGTATAAATGCAGAACCGATCTAGACTGATGCTAGATAAGGTTATAACTATGATCCGTAATTTTTTCCTCAAACTGACTTCTGATAAAATTGAAAAAAATTCGCATGCAATAGATTTCATTTCTCGCATAGTGTTCCACTGATGAGATGAAAATTCATTAAAAGTGAAAAATACGGCACATTTTCTAAACCTAATTGTTAACTGTGCAATAAAAATAAATACATTGTTTAAAATCGCCGACGGCTTATCAGCTTTAAGTGGTATTGTACGAAATAAAGAAACAATGGTACGAACAGAGCAGTCTTTTCACTGGAAATTTAAATAAAATATTTCATTTAAATATTTTCTAAACCTATTTTCAATTGTAAAGGATAAAGCGAAATACTTAACACATTTATTCATCTAATTAAACTTTTTACAATGCCACTTAATTAACACATACATATTATACCTATTTATGATGACAAAGAGATCGCTAGAAAATCATTATTTCGAATGTGCTTGACATTAAAAAATTATGAAAATTTGAACTGGTCTCACAAGTGGTTAAGCACTATTCAGCAGGCTTCTCGGTTCAAGTCTACGCCCATACACAGCTCAAAAGCAATGGAATTTTCCTGTAAATCTTAATTAACTCTTTCACTGCGAAATTCGACTTTAGTCACACGGCCAACATTATGTCTGACTGCGAAATTCGACTTCAGTCCACATCTCTCCTGTTTTTTTCTAATAAAATGTCCAAAATCTGGTGTAATTCCATGTAATTCAGTATAATAAAGTGTTTTTAAGAAAAAATTGATTTTCATTTTTTTTGTGTCAAAATGACATTTTTTGAGAATTTCTGAAAATTCATGAAACGCAGTGAAAGGGTTAATATGTAATAAAAGTAGCGCTGAATTATTAGGATAGACTTCGCCCCCCATTTTATTTCAAATTCATATAACAATCTAAACTACAAAAATGCCATATTTATATTAAATTCATTATCAAAGATAAAAATGCATCTAGTTGTTTAGATTGTAAACAAAATAAATATTAATTTAAAACTAAATTACAAAATTTTTTCATCTGTCATAAAACAGCCGCTTTTCAAGCGCTTTCACAATAGCAATTTAATACTCTGATTTCAATTATTACAAACTTTTTTGAGATTCTATTTATAAGCAATTTTAGGGGTATTTTGAAAAACATTTAGCTATGCATTGCTTAATAGTTTAAGGTAGACCATACAAGCAAACCACCTAGATATGTGACGAATTCCAAATTCATATCATTGGAGTTAATCAAATCTATGAAAGCAAAGACAATCTCTTTAAATTTCAAACATCACCAATTTATTGTTAAAATTACGTTATTTAGAAGTTTTATCAGATGTTAACATCTAGTGTTTAAGAAGCTTTTATTGATCATTCTTCATTATATTGATGAAATCTACATGGTATTTGTACAGATATCGAAAGTAAACTTTTCTGAAACTTTTGAATATATGCACATGTATATAACATTTGTGAATATAATAAAATTTTCATGGAAAATTCAATTTTTTATATATTTTATATACCATGTATATTTATGGGGATAGTTTAAGGGGCATTCACAGGTCATTGGAAGTTAACTAAAGCTAAAAATCACTCTTAAAATTTGAATCCTTACAAATATAGTTTGTCAAGAAGTCCCTCAAACTTTTTTTGCACACACTGCTCTGAAAAACGCTGGTTAGAGAAAAACCGAATTGGGAAGATCTGTTGAATGGCATTAAATATGAGAAAGTTGTCTTAAATTGGAAATGTGGACTCCAAAAATTTGGAATAAAATAGTTTTAGTAAAAATAAAATAATTGGTTGGTTATCCAACGATAATGATTAGCCACCGTTTACAAGTTGGAAAGAGAAAATTAAATTATGCTCCTACAATGCAGCAAGAGTATATGAAAAATGTCATAGTTAATAATACAACTCTCGGGAGAATGCTAGAAGCGGATGGTGGACAACAGATCGCCGATTGTCATTAATGCGTACTCTACTTCATGCAAAAACCTCTTCACACAAACATTTATTCCCCATTCGCAAATCTACAAGAGAAAAAAGACATTGGAAATTCAGGTGCAACGAGAATTCCTGGAAATCCATGATCGAATTTACATAGATTAGCAGCTGTTAAAAATCTCCAAATTTTTCGATAAAGGTTAAAGGATTTAAGGGTTTGGCTATTATAAATAATACAAACTCAATATAATTGGATGTGACTAAGAACAACTTGGGGTGTGCTTAAAATTCATATATATATGTGTATATATATATACGTTTCAAATGGAAGCTATATGTCTAAAATGATACATCAGAACAGATGCGCTCTACAAAGAAATATCTCAGGCCCATTTCTATTTAGTAGCTTCGTAGCAGATCTACCAGATATAATAACTTCCAACAAAGAATTGCAATGTATTCTCTATGCGGACGATTTGCTAATACACATTACAGACTATTAAGGAATTAAAAAATCACTCCTATATATATATATATTAGTTCCCAGAATACTTGCTTCCCTTTTATTGGTTTAACATCTGAATCTAAATAGTCGCCATTTAGAGCATTTATTGTAGTATTTACTACCATCTCTTATATTCTATTATAATAAATCTGAAGTCTTATCTTCTAACTATGATCATATATTCTTCTGTGCATCAGCTAGCACACTTGATTTCACTTTTAGGATGTTATCATCAGCATATTTAATCATACTATTTTAAATTCCTCTTGGTATCTTCAGGGAAACTTCGTTATTTCTGTTTCGGATATGATGTACAAGATTTTATAGTCGTGCTTAATGTCCTGCCGTAAAAATCTTTGTAGTCCGTCAATTTTCGATATTCTTTCCAGTATTATAACTGCTTATAAAGTATTAATGGCCTTTTATTTGTAGTCAATGGCAATAGCCAATAATCCTAAGTAATGCAGGCGATTGATCAGGTATATTTCTGCATTTGGTGAGTAGAAGAATCAAAGCAGGATACGTTGAGATTTCGTGTATGCAAATTGACCAGTTCAACTTTCTTTCTCTAAAACCAATCTTGTAAATAGTCTATATACCTTTCAATTCAAACCTGGAATCCCATCAACAATTTTCGGCTATCCCTGTAAACAATACATACACACATACATACATACATATATTGCTATTTTTTAAAGTTCCTTTAATTTTGTGAATAGAATTACATCAGTTTATAGCAACATTTTGTAATAGATAAACGTATTCTAGTATATCCTTAAATTTTTTAGAGATTTAGAAATTTAACACAAATTTAGCTAATCCGAACTACATGATTTTCTGTCATCAATTGATATAACATGAGTTGCCACACACATGTTTCTTTGAGTCACAATTTGTTCGATAGATGGCGTCTAAGCTGCTTTAATTAACATGAAATGTATGTTTTAGATATTGCAACAACTATATTTCATTAATTATTTGATCAATTCATTGACTGCATATATTTAGGCACTTAGACATTTAAAAAAAATTATTTTGCACTATAAGATTAAGACATGCACATCTATAGTGCGAATCACAGATTTAGTTGATAGTGAGGCTTCACATCCTACACATCGTCAACGCATAATGGCTCTTTGCTTTGTACCACTAAGAAATCTGTTTTCTCGATTGAAAATATAAGTTAATTTTCATTAAAGAGAAAATTATCGGGCATTTAGGGAAATATTTCAAAAATTGAATTTGTTTGTTTTTTGATATTTTGTGCAAAATTGTATGAAAATTTAAATTATATATATATATATATATATATATATATATATATATATATATATATAAAAATATATGTATATATAGGTAGTCCAATCTATACCTACAGCAATAAAGAACCCACTGGTGGTATATCTTAAGTACAAAGAAATTACACCCTGAAAATAAATTAATACCGGTACTGATTACATGCACTTACTCTTCAGAAACTGAATATATACTTCTCAGTTTAATGCAGTGATCTGCAAAGTTCTAAAAGTGAAGACTTTCTTAAGAGCACTATTTCACAAGGAAAATTAAAAAGTTACAATTCTAATTATTCGGTCAACTCAACCTAGGACAAGCTCGCAAACATATAAAACGACTGTCATAGTTTTTCTTATTTATTAAAATTAAATGGTGATTGTGAAAACTGATTTGTTAGGAACTGAAATACCAGAATTATACAAAATTGGCAAAGTAATTTCGCTTTTCAAATAGCCAGGGACTACACAACCGAACACTTTCTTGATGTTAAAATCAGGGACGTAGGCCAGATTTCCTAATAGGAAACATCCCAGTCGTGGTCAGGTTGAGTTACTATAAACTGTGAGAAACCCCAAGAAATTGACAAAATTCTGAAAAAGAAACTTTAAAATACCACCTCTGTTTTGATATTTATCAATTTTTCACAAGGTTTTTTTAATGTATTTGCAAGTTTCGTTGCTCAAAATTTAAAACTTCACAGTTTTTGCCCCATGTAGCACTCACTTAAATAACCTAATGAATGTTAGTTGAATGGAACGAGAGAATTTTTCAGTAAATGTGCAAGAAATTATTACAAATTTTTACGCAAGGTACTGGATTTTAAAATTAAATAAAATAATGATCCTGAATTTACGTAAATTGCGCTATCAATCAGAGAAAGGATTAAATCATTAAATGCCGAAACGTCAGATATCCGCATAATACAATAAATTATGTGGATTACGAGTCATTGTGACAAATGAGGAACAATATTTATTGTGGAATTGGCAAGTGAACGGTTTGACAGATTTATTCTTTAAAATTTAAAGGCTATTGATTAGCTCATATAGAATTAACAAAAGAATCAAACTTCTTCAATGCAACACGTGCGGCTAGAAGCAATATAATACTAGCTTAAGGAATCCCTCTCATTTTTCACATTCTATAGCCATTACTGAAAAACATTAAGTATTTAAGGCTGAGTTTAAGATCATGATTTTAAATAGCACTGCAAATTTCAGATTCACATGTAAAACACGCGGATTCTCAGGGGCAAATTTCATAACAAACAGTTAGATACGTTAGTCACAAAAACCTAAATTCATACCTATGGTTTTCAGTAAATGCGATTCATTTTCCAAAAAATCAGAAATGAAATATTACTCCATTAGTGGTAGCTACTACATGCAGCTACTAACAACACAGTGGTTCATATCGAGTGAAATAACTTTGAGAAAACTTGCAACGAGTGCATGTATATGCAAATTGAGGCCAAGAGTAATAGGGCACATGTTTTGTGTTGAATAATACTAATAAGCTAAGTTGTAAAATAAACACTATATGACACAGATCTACAGATTTTGGTTCTATTCAAAAATGGTAGGCAAGTGTAGAAAACTTTCGTATTGCTAATCTTTTTCATACCAGAAGCAATGTAATAAGGACCCAACTGGTATTTACGTAATAAATAGAAGGGTACCAATTAAACCCAAACCTGATTACACTATGCATACATATTGAAACTGTATAGGCAAGCGACTGTTGATGGACAGAAATGCGTTAGTTTTCATGAAAAATAATAATCACATAAATGTACAATGTACATTGTACATGCACAATTAAACATAAATCAAACACACCATAGTTAGTCAATATACAATTTGTACATTAAACTTGATTGAACTGTAAACCTTGGGTTGAATCAATGATAAAGAATAAGACATAGGCACCGTTAGCAACTAGGTATGTCAATTGAGCAAATTTCAACCCAGGCAATTTAAACCCGAAATCTGTATGGTTAATTCCATATGTTACTTAAACTACTAGCACAACTAAATTTGGAAGAAAACTAATATATGAATCGTAACAAACTGAAATATAGATGGAAAAATTAGCATTAATTGCAAAGAAACTACCCAATGTTAATATCCAAATGAAGTTCATTTTCGAATTACAAATCCTCACAATTGAAGTAATACGGGGATTACGTGATTAATGGCGGCATTAATCGCGTAGTCCAAGACTTAGAATAGAAACAGTCTTTGAATGACAGGGCATTGGTGATTACAAATGTAAAACTTCAAACAAATTCACGATTTAATTATTGAAGAATAATTGAAAAAATCACGAGGTCTCAAATTAATTCACATTTTGGGCATTTTACGTCTATGGCTTTCCGTAGTGCAATTTTTCCTTTTGTATTCACAATGATCTAAATTAGAATTATTGCTAAATACAATACTTTCTTTATTAGAAGTCCATAGGTTTCCAATTAAATGCCATGAAATGTGGTGGATCATTGCTAGAATCCCAGCATCTATTAGAATAGTAAACCTTATTCATATATGGAAAATGAGTAGGGTCACCATACGAATATTTGAATTTATTCGAATAGTGAGTTTCTAATAGAGAAAATATGATACTAAGTCCTTTTTAGTTAGTGGTAATGAGAAAATATGTCCGGACTAAGTGCGGACCTATTATGGACGTGAACGTAAATTCGATCAAAGCTATAACACGCAACTGTAAATTAGTCAAATCAGACAATTTTCCTTTGAATGTATTGAATCAAACAATAAAGGTGACAAAAATATCGCCGACCGATATTTACAAAAAACCTTGAAACTGAAAAACTAAGTTTGTGTGACATTTTCAAAACAATTAAAAACTTCATTCCGTGAAAGCTTGATGAACATATTAATAAAAGGAATTAACATCAAGCAAAGAAAAGTTGTTTAGAAGACAGTTCTGAGTTTAAAAGCAATTGTTCTTAAAACAGCTAAAGTAAATTAAATTCGCGAATTCATTGCGTGGAGCAGAAATTTCTATTTGAAATGTGTTTCCCTTCTCAATGATAGAATTTCTCAAAATGTCAAACGATCAGTGAAATACTAAGTTTCGGAGAAGGAATGCGAAATTAGTTGAAATAGATTAAATTACTTAAGAGTGCAAATGAAACTGAAGAATTTCGTAACATTGAGTATCGCAGACATATGTGGACTTGAAACGAAATTATGGAGGGAAATCAATCTGCTTCTATTACAGATTATGAACAATTTTCGCTATGATACAATTTCAAATTAATGGATCTTTAACTGAAAATCTACAATAGATAAATGAACAAGGTTATATTTATACGTATGGGACTGTCCATAATTGATAACGGGACATCTTGCACCCCCTCTTAAATTATTTCAAAGACATTGCTTGGAAATATCAAATTATCAGTCATTAATTGTTAGATATTTTGATTACAGAGAATTTTACTAAATATCACATTAACAAAATACACGCAAGTGTGTTAGTTACGGGACATCAGAGAAAACAATATCTTGAGTGGATACAGAAATCCATCAGTACATTTCTATGAATGTACCTTTATTCACTAGTCCTTAATACTTTACTTCAATGATATAGATATTAGTATATCAACAAAGTTGAAGGGCTATAATGTATTCTTCGTACATTAGTATATATGACTCCATATATTTGTAGGGTACTGGAGAAAACTTATGTTTGCTACGAGACATCTCTATTGAAATGCATGTATCATAATAATGTGTGGAATATTGATCATTAAAGCATTAGCATTAATTAACAATAGCGAATACAAATGTCTGAGTAAGTCATTTATGCAAAATGAGAAAAGAATATGTAGGAAATAAGGAAATAAATGAACAACATTTACGTACAATTTCATGCAATAAAACGAGGTTATGTGTAGATTTTCTTGAAATTTTGATAGCCATCCAAAAGTTTAATGAAAATTTAATGCATAAAATGGGGGGATAGGGTGAGGTGGGACATATTGAAATCTTGCACCGGCCCCGCAAATTTACAATGACGCTACTGATGCGCTGTAAGAAGGTAAATGAAAAAATGAAAACGAGTATTTTCTCTTAACATTTGGATTGTGATCTAACAGAAGAAATGCCTTTAGTGGTTTTAATTAAATTTCAAACTGAAAATATTTGGGACCGGATGTGATTGCGGAATACCACTCAACTTAAAAATTACAAAATGATTTCATCTACTTTCCTAACACTATGAATTTCTGTCAATACTGATTTAAAAGTTTACAATTAACGTAATTGAAGTTCCTTCTTTCCAATTGGAGTTGAATAAATGAATATGTATTCTATCTCGATAACATCTGAACGACTAATTTAAACGTCACGCTCGCATAGTATAAAAAATATTTTAAAAAGTGTCCCTTAAATACAACGTTATAACACTAGCAATTGTTGATTGAATTTTTTACTTTTAAGCAAAACTGTTTATGAATTTTAAGCTAAAGTGAATGGTTCCAAATTGCTTGCTTGGGGACAAAGCACTAAACAGTTATTTATTTATTGTTTATCAACTTGGAAATATTTATTTGGACTTAGATTTACAAACAAATTCCTGAAAAAGTTCTATTCTGAACATTTGCAAATAGTGAATTACGAAACTAGAATTAAAAATGGACCAACGTTTATGTGTTGAATGACACCCGGATTCGGTTTTTACGGACGTTTGTATTCACCAATTATTCAAATTGTCGGAAAAAACAAAAATATTTTTATTAGCACAATTTTTGCAGTTTTACAAAATTTTCTCACTGGATATCTACGTACTATATATAAGAATCTATAACTCATGATTTGTACAAGAACTCCTAACCTTAAAACGACATAATATTCAACATTAGCGTAATAAATTTTTTGAGAGTGTGAGAAATTGTCCACCAAAGACAACAAAAGGTATATGTGACTACAATTATGTTGGTAATGAATAATTAAATGGGAATTGAAATGTTCAAACCCTTTGATTTATTAACTCGCTGTACTTGTTATTTAACCCTAAAACAACCAAACAAAATTTGTGATGGTTTCTATAACATTTTTGAAACACTTGTAACTCACTAAATAATAAAGATATTTCAAATCTGAAAGTACAATTGGGTAGAGAATAGTGTCTTCGGTCATTTCAATTAGGTATGGGAAGAATTTGAAGATTGTTGTAAAAATCGGATTTTCCACTGAAAAATTCCATAATTTAATGCACTTCAAATACACGATTAATTATATGACATACTTTATCATAACAGAGAAGTACACTTACCCATAGATGTGCCCAAATCCCAGGATTTGCTTGGGAAAAATTGTAGGTTGTTTGAGGTTTAGGAGCAGTAACAGATTCAAATTATTTTAAATTGCTGTGAGCGTTATACGGTAATTTTTTTAGGTTTTTTATCTTTATTTAGTGAATTGATTACTTAATGGATGTAATTGTGAAGAACTATTTCTTAAAAGCAATGTTAAACAAAATCAAAATATAAAGCAGTTTCTTATACAAAACCTCACTTGCCAAATGCTTCCTATTTAAGGCCCGGCGTACGAAGCAAAAGAAAATTTCATCTGCATACAACTTATATAAAAACTTCTGAAAAATCGAATCGAAAGAAGAAGCCTGCGGATCGACTGTGAGCCTGGTTTATTTTAAAGTGTGCGAGTAAATGTTAAAGCAAGCTTAAGCATCCGCCCAGAATTATATGCTTGAACTTTAAATGTTAAGTACATAAAACATCAGACTTTCTATCTCCATTAAAGCATAATTAGGAAAACCTTTACACCTACGAACACCTTCGTTTATTAATCATCACACCAGATGAAATTATTTAAGCTTACTAAACAGTTAGAAGCCTCCAATGGAGTATGCATGCAAAACAATTTAGAAAAATGAAATTTACGTTAAGTGCAGGCATTAGCAAAACATACAAAAATTGAACGAACTTTTACCAATTTAACATGAAAAAGAATCAAGGATTTGTTAAGAAATTGGAAATTTAGTCTCAATTTTGCTTATGGACTAGCCAAGCAATTCTCATATTCTATACGCATGTCCAGCAATACGAAGGTTAGTTTTGAAAGTATATTTATTGCGAAGAGGCGTTATCTTACTGATAATTATAGGGAGAAAAACAATAGATGACCTTCTAAAATGCTAGCGTACATAACTGACTTTATTTTTAAGAAAATGTAATTAGACAACTTTGCCGAGAACTTGTGTTGCGTCGAGAAAAACAAATATAAAAATTGCTTACTTGCCGGGCTTGTGTACGAAGAGTTTCCAATTCGCTTTGTTTCTCAGTCTTTATTCTCTGGATTTGATCAGTTAGAGACTGTGTCTTCTCCGCTTTCTCATGCTTCAGCCGCTTAATTTGATTTTTCAAACGTTCGATTTCACTGTTCTTGTTCTCCTTCGTTAAATTTATTTCTGCCTAAACAACTAAGAATTACTAAACAATCCCACGCTTTCTCCATTAACAATGCAATGAGAAAAGGTACAGGGAGTAAATATATTTAGACTGTGAGAAAAAACCTGCCAGTTGTTTACATAATAAGGGCGTGGGGAATTAGCACGTAGGATGTCAATAACAAGGTCGAAAGAAATACCAACAGCAAATCAACCTTCCATTAATAAGTACATAAATGTATACAAACGAATAGATTTATAATCCTTGAATAAACAGGGACAATAAAAAAACGACCGGTAGTTATACAAATATGCAAAATATTAGATTTCACAACAAAAGAGACAAACAATAAATACCGCGAAGCGTTTTTCGCTGTATACGTGGTAAGAATTCGAAAAATAAGATTAAATTTGAAACAATGGAGAAATCTTCAGGATAAAATTACAACAAGCTCACATTTTTATAAATGTTTAAATGAATTTCAGTCAAAATAAATTGAAACATTTAATAAATTGGAAAAAAACCCAATGCAGTACAGAATTTAGTATTATTGGCAAACAAAGAGAGTGTAAAAAATGATATAGGCATTCATGCTGACCAAATACTTGGTATTCAAAAGAAAAAGTTCAATAGTTAAGAAAAACATTTAAAAGGTAGCAAGCACTGGCGGGGAACCCGATTAAAAGTTATGAATTGATGTGAATGTGTTCGTATCTGAATACTTTTGCTAGTGCTACGAAAGCCCATCATTTAGCAATAAATGTAAAAAGCAGTAATTGTAATAAGGGGTTATACGACAGTTTACATCAGGGATGAGATCTCTTGAACCAGATCCTTTGAATAGACCTAAATCCAAATGAAAATATCTATTGGCTTTAAAGGTATTAGGATTGTACGCAAACTTCAAACAGTATTCGTAGTATTCACTAATCAACTTTGAATGCTGACTTTTCACTCTGCCTTAAAAAAACGAGAAAAAACTGAAGTCTGAATGAGCTTACTACATCCATTTTTAGATGTGTTACAATCCATCGCTCATCTCTCTCTCTCTCTCTCTCTATATATATATATATATATATATATCTTGTTAACATTGTTTTTTAAACATTACCCTTTAACTATTAAATAAATGCCAATACGTAGTAAATAAGAACAATCAAGTTCCAAATGTATATTGTCATTAATTACTGATTCGTTTAATAACTTAGTTCAACGCGACTTATTTTAAAAAAAATAAAGCGTTGCCCATTGACATACGGTGAAAAGAATTACTCCAACACAGCAGATAAGAATAAAAAGGAAAGAATGTTTGCTACAAAATGTTAATTTTAAGAATTATTCCAATGGCATAATTAACACTCAGTCAATAAATGCTACAAAAGCAAGTGGTTGGCTAAAGGAAATTCGAGACAAGCGCTGAAAAAGAATAACACAAAACAATAGATTGACATGAGCACAAGGTGTGAGCAGAAATGATAAACACTAGAACTGCAGACTTATATTTACATTTCAAAAAATGCTGTGGATCGTCGTGTAATTGTAAAGAATAAAATTTCCGAGCGCAGAAATAACCTTCGTAGTTCACCAAAATGGCAACATAGCGAACATCAAAATTTTGTATTGTGTCCGAAAATTATCGGGCTTTTTCAATTAAAATCACTAAAGGTGTGTTCAGACGATCGATTTTTATATTGGTCAATTAATCAGCAGATTAAAATGGATAGTCTGAATAATGCATCTGCTTTTGGCAAAATAACCGGAATGCTGCTATTCGATAATTTATCAGGTGATAAATGTTGATAGACTGAACGGTTGTTAAAACACGCGTCTTATCGCCATTTGAACTTATTGAAGCTGAAATATTTTAACTTCTAATTCAAAATACTTATTGTTTACAGATGTAATTTAATGCTGTATTCAATCAAAATATAATTGCGAGTTGGTAAATCGATCGCAGATAAGCTGTCATCTGTCAAAAAATTGGTAATATTTCATCTCCGCTTTGTCAGACAAAAATCTACCCATGGAAGTGAAACAAACTTAAACTTTAAAGTTCTTTCAAATTCCAAGCGTTAATAATACATGAGAACACTGATAAAAAAACCTGATAGAAAACAGCGAAACGCATAAAAATTTTCCCGCCGGAATGAAATTTTGTTTTAAGTCATCACCATTTTGCCATGTTTCGATTACGTAAAAGCAAACCAAAATTAAACTTTTTAATATATATATATATATATATATTTGCATCACCATCAATTCAGATCAAGAAAAATTAATTAATTTTATACCTATGAGACGTGCCAGCATCAACTGGTAGCAAGTAGTTAATAGCAAGTAATTAAAGAGCTCCACATGAGCAGAGCATACATGTAATACTGCATCAACAAAAGATTAGAATATATAGTAACCATCGTGATGTGAGCATGGCAATTACAAGCAAGTGTGAGTGAGAGTAATTTATGAGCAAAGAAATTACACGGCTTTGTCCAAAGGCCATAGCAATAATTACCAGGCCTTAGAGAAACAGTTTGAGGCAATCAAGCTAATACGAATGAATTTCCCGATAGAGGAACCAATTTAGTCCTCGACGCTGTTTAATTGATATAGTTTTGTGTTAAAGCAATTGAAACTAAACTTTTATTCACCAGAATGCACACACTGTTGACCTATATATACAGAAATTACTAATAACTAAACAAAATACCAGCCAAGCTGGAAAGCAGAAATGTTTACAAAAATTTAAATTCAAATTAATGTGTCACTAAGCATGACAAACTAATTAGCCAATGAAAATTAAGCTATTGAATGAATAGTTAATAAAGTTCGATTTGAGGTTAAGTCAAAGACAATGAAACAATTTTAGTTCGATTTCCCTGAATTTAAGTGCTGGTGCAACAATATATATATATTAGGTATATACATGTATATTAGGGTAGCTCTTATTTTTGAAAGTTCGAAATTTTTTGCTCTCCACTTTTAAAATGGATCCAATACCTAAAAAAACCCTCCCCGAGAAATTTTGAAATAATTTAATAACATTTAGAGGTAGTCCACTCAAGGTACAATATAGGCTTTCAGCGTATTATGCACTTGCCTATTGTAACACATGTGCTATCAAGTAAGAAAGATTGCTCTGGTTATCAAGCAATCTACCATTTGATTGCTTGTGGTTTATTGTGCTACATAAACACAAACACCTCTTTATTTATATGGTGCTAATGTGTCTGCTTACTACAAACCTAATCTAATTTTTTTTCTGCAGGTTTTTTGCATTTGTAACTGTGTACAAATAACTTATCTTAAAGTAATTACCACTCCTAGCAAATAAACCAGTAGGACTTTTGTAATGACTGCAGCTGAATGTGCTATGCGTAGCAAAGATAGATACTTTCTTCTGGATTATATTGTCAAAGAATTTTCTGGTGGTAAGTTACCATCAAATCGAGATGCTTTGGGTGTGTTTATGCGACGTCATATTGAAGAGAAAGGACAATACTTAAAGCAGCAACCAAAACGATCAGGGATCTTGTTCTTATTTGGACAGGAAAGGCACAAATTCCTGTGAGGCCTGACCATCGTGCAGTAATTCAACTTGAAGCTCTCTATCAGACTTGGAAAGATCTAAAGCGGCTCAGAAATCGACCACAGCTCAGATAAAAAAAGAGAAAATGTTTTTGGATAACTTGAATGATCTTTTTGATATAGTCCATGCAAATGCTCTACACATTACAGTTATAAAAGAAGACAAAGAATTTTTACTTGTCCAACGAGAGAAAGGAAGGCGTGGTTGTATGGGATCTGTGGATAAGTCCTTGGCTGCAAAGGAAAAGCGGATTATGCAGAAGAGGAAAGCAAAAATATGCGGAAGAAAAAGGCTGGAGAAGAATACAAAGCGGTGAGGATGTAAACAGTACAGATGGTAGCATGTCAGATGAAACAGAACAACCTCATCCAAAGCGCTGTAGGGCTAGACAGAACATTGTTACATCTTCTCTTGCAGCTGTACTTGATCGTACTCAAATATCAGATAGAAAATCTACAGTTGTGCTGAGAAAAGTTGCTAAAAGATGATGTGAAGGAACCCTTTAAAAGATCTCAGTGTCAGGCTTCTTTCCTAAAAGAAGATTTCGTCACTACAAAAACAATTAGATTATTCCAAAAGCTTCGATTAGATGCTAACTTCCTTAATGAAGATCCAACTTTCTGGTTCAGAAACAAGGGTTTCCACTCTGTTAAAGATACTGTAAATAGCTTAAAAGTAGGTAATGGCTATGCAGAACGTGGAATTGCTCTCATCCAGTCTTACAACCGATTATTGACGAAAGATGAAGAACAATTGCAGTTCTTACTGCAAGTTGTTTCTAAGCATCGACAAATTTACCCAAATGTATTCAAAGTAGCTCTGGTTCAACTGAAGCAATTATGAGTAAGCATACAACAAACGATACTGCCTTGAGCAGATATTACTCATTAGAAAGGACTGAATTGATATAAGTGTGCTGATCAAGTTGACAGCAATTTCAACAAGATTTTGGTTTAACTAGCACATGTGACATTTCATATTTTAATATGATTTTGCTTGCATTACTTTACTTTAGTGCAATTTAAACTTAGATGTAGACCTTACCAGTCATTTTAATTAGGAATAAATAACCACATCATGTTGTACATGAGTTTAACAGGCAAAGTCCAACATATGTGATGACTTTGTAGCACTCTTATCGCTACTTCGTAGATTAAACCTGCAGCAATTTTTACTGCAGCGTAAAATTTCACTGTATTACAGTATATTACAGAATTTTAACCCTCTGGACTACCACTAAACGTTAATAAAAATGCATAAAATTTTTAATGCAGTGTTTCTGGATGAAATGTATCCTATTTATGGCCGAAGAGCAACAAAAATGCGATTTTCAATTTTTATCCCCATATAAGAGCCACCCTAATATATATAGTACCGGCCATAATGGTTCGGACAACTAAAAATTCGACAAACTGTCTTCAATAACTTCAACACTAAAACCTGAAGTGAGTTTAAATTTCGCACTCCTGAAGCTACATGTCTTATCTAACAGCTGTTAAAATCTTAAATCATTTCAGTAAGCAAAACACAAATTGGAAACAGATTCCTTTTTCATTGTAAAAATTCATTTGGACAAAAATACAATCTGAATATATATTTGAAGTGTGCTAACAAAATGAAATAAGCATCGTAATAAAGTAATTAACAATTTATTACTTGGTATGGAACCCTTAATTTGCAATAACCGTTTGACATCTTCTGCTAAGAGACTTTACCAAATGGCTGTATTCTTCTTGTGTTATCTTACTCCATTCAATTTGCAAAGCGGTCCACAAATCCTGCACATTTCCATAGGTCTTGCCTTTGTCCTTCCTTATAAGAGACTCCAAATTTTCTAGATGAAATTTAAATCTGTGCCTTGCACTGGTCAGTCCTTCACAGTAACTTTTTCTTGACCAATAAATGACTTCACCAATACATCAGTGTGATATGGATCATTGTCTTGCATAAAAATACGGTCTTCATCTGAAGAGTTCTTGATAGCCGGTACCAGATATATCGCAAGAGTCTCTTGTACATTTGTACGTTTACTCTTCCCTCCAGTCAAACTAAGGGATTTGTACCGTTTGCTGAAACGATGTCGAATGCCTCCACCAAATTGACACTGGATTTGACTCACTTTTGAACAATCTTTTGCCACTTAATCGAAAAAAAAATTTCTTTCCATCGGATCCAAACATATTGAACTTCGATTGTTTAAGGAAAATACAGTCATCATCAGTATAGAGAACATTTTTTGTGCAACAAAAGGCCAAACTAGCATTCCTGTTCGTCTTGCTGATCAAGGGTTTCACAGCTGAAGTCCTAGCATGCAAGTTTGCTTGTTTAAGACCATGTGAAGGAGTCTTCCTGGAGGCTGTGATGTTAAGGAATTGCGAGCTTCACAAGTAATTGCTGCTGCAGTTTTGAAACGATCCTTCTTAGCTAGTCTAAGCAATGCAGTATAGTTTTTTGCAGAGGTTTTGCGAGGTCTGCCACTTGACATACCAGAGGTGCTTAAACAATCCTTTTGATATTTAGCCAAAATATCTTTAACAATACTTATGCGTGGCTATTGCTCTTACTGACAGATTACCTTCAAGGCGCAATTTCACAATGAACTCACGAATAGAAGCAGGTGTAAGCACTCCCTAAGCATATTGATGCATCGGCTGCTGCTTGGCAAATGCCACTAGAGGTGCCTGTATCAATCCACCAATTTATCCAGGTTCTATGATGATTGTCCGAAGATTTTTGTCCAGATGAATATTTACAATGGAAAATGTATTTGTTGCAACTCTTGTTTTGCTTACCCAACTGACTTATGATTTTCAAAATCTGTTAGATAAGACATGTGACTTCATGAGTGCAAAATTTGAACTCATTTTAGGTTCTAGTATTGAAGTTTTTGATTTGGTAGTTTGTCAAAGGGCTAGTTGTCCGAGCCATTATAGCCGGTACTGTATATATATATATATGTAAGAAAACACCTATTCCTATACTACAAGTACGACAATCATACCCCTTAATGAGTTAAAAACCGAATTTTTTGTGTGGTAGTAGTTGCTTCATATGAACTTTTTTGCTAAGTTAACTATAGAAACAGTATGTAGGTCAGCAGTTGTATAATACAGTAGAAATTAAGAGGCATTTCAGGCTCTATTGATCCATGCCAGTGTAATTTGAAAAAGTAATTAATAAATTAATTAATAGTGGTAAAACATATTCAGTGGTAAAATACCATAAGCATCACTAGTTAAACTAGATATTAATAAATGAAGCTGTATTTCAGAATCAAAGTTCATGTATGTAAACTTTTATATCAAGGTTGTTTCTGGTCATTTATGATGCAAAGGAATTTAAATGTTTAACGTGCCCATGCGCAATAAAAATGTAAAAGTTAGTAGTGAGAGGAGATAGCAGGTGTATGCAAATGACAACATTGTAAAAATAAAGCTTTGCAAAAACAACCAATGAAAGTTCATTTGTGAAAACTCATTTATAAATCATTATTGAGTTGGTCCATAAAACGAGTACGTTAACACGCCACAATATCTGTAACTAAAAGCATTTTACGAGAGTGATGTGGACGTGCAGAAGCCGCATCGTCTGCAACATCACAAGCATCGAAAAGTACGAAACAAAAGAGACAAACAATTTCCATCGATTAATGTGTAATCAGCCGAAGGTGATATCCGCCCATTATGAAAACCGAATTGCTCTTAAATAACGCATTGTGGAAAAATGAGTTATCACGACCAGCTGACTACCATTTGGTATAGGCGATAGTACAATAGCTCTCAAATACTGTTAATGAACGCAGCCAACTGAGTGTTAAATGCAATAATTAGGATCATTTTCAAAGCCAAATACAATGTCGTAAAAAAGTGCAACCAAACTTGAAATTATTTAAGCTTTAGATTATACTCAATAAAATACAAACACCAACATCACTTGATAGTGGAAATCATCTGCGCCAATAAATGAATATAAATAACATTACTAGGATTTCAAATATGTTGGTCTGAATATTATATATATATATATATATATATATATATATTATAA
>CABFPE010000321.1:471436-502749 GCA_900660155.1 Hofstenia miamia | reverse complement strand
AAAAAATACATAAAAATATTTATAAATAAACATGCGTATATATATATATATATATATATATATATATATATATATAAATAAATCTTCACAATGCCATATAATCACAATTGAATTAAAAAATTATTGGATTTTTGACTTGCAACATGAAATAGATTGAGAGTCATTCCTTTCACTTATATGGAAGCATTACCATTTGCCGAATAGCTTTTGAGCAAAATGATTAAATACTTGCAGAGGAAACATTACGATGCTTTGAAACTGAAAGAGCACTGTCAAAATATTAGATTATATTTGACCGGTTTGACTGGGGAATAGTGAGTAATGAATTGATTTAAATCTGCCAAATGTAACGCAAAGTTTTATTTGGACCTGTCAAAAGAGCACTTTTTTAATAAAATTCTCATTTATTTTCAGAGCATTATCAACTGAAGTGCTGCTCGGAGCTCAATTTTGTCCAAACCATCCTGCTTGATGGGATGCAATTAAAATTTTTGTTATTCCAATAATAAAGTCGCAATATTAAAGTGCAACCGCGGCTATGTGTCAAATAGAAAACAATTAATTGAATGCGCTTATTGTTGTACAATATCGACTATGGGCGCTTCAACTGAGAGAATATTTAACTGAATATAAAAGCAAAGCTGATAAATATAAAACTCCCGACTCTATTAATATCCATTAAGTTGATACACATCATATAAACAATTAAAACAAATAATTATGATTCTTCTTTCAAATGTTATTCGAAAAGAGGAATAGCAAAACTTCTCACTAATATAACATCAAGGTAAAGCCATTATTGTTGGTAAGTCAAAGTTAAAGTTTATAAATCTGTCGCGGTCCAAGTTAATTGTTCAAGCATCTAAATTCAAGCAAATAATATCATAATAATATAAAATGTTGATTATTGTATCTTCAGTTCAACAAACAAAAAATACCGTCCACACCTAACCCAATGTTTAGTAAAATGGAAAAATGCCTCAAGCACTAACAAGCCACCCAATCTAATCACAGTTCTCTATTAATGAAAAAATCCAAACAATTTGTTTAAAGTCTTACAAGATTTACCAAAATCACTCTTTTCTTGTCTACTTATAGATACAGCTCTCAATATTTAGAATATTTCAAATATATATTTCTGATATTATGAACCAACATTCAAATAATTTACGATTATGTACAGTGTACAGTTAATTTCATAAAATATCTAAGCTATATTGGGAATTTTCTTTCGTAATCAATTATTGGTCATTAATCTTAAGCTGACAATGAATATTTAAACTCGTAACTAATGAAGTTATCCGCAGAATAGAGAATGCCTTCTCTTCATTTACATTGGAAAATCCATCGGACTGCAACGGACTTTAGGCTTGAATTATTGAGGACACGTGCTTTAGACTGTTTGATTACATGAATTTTAGGTATGTGGAGAACTTGAAAATTACTTAAAAGATAGCCATTGTCACAGGAAAATTCTTAATATTTTAAAGCACTGCAAGCACACCAATACTATATTCACCAATTTGCACATTAATATCCCAAAATGTACGGCTAAGGAAAATCAGTAGCCGTAGCAAGTTTTGTAGCAAGATTTCTTTGCCGATAGGGGACACCATAACTTCGTCCATATTAGTAGTAAAACTTCAATTTATCTAGAATTAAATGTTAAGCAGACAAATAAGAAACAGGAAGATTCTATAATACATTACTAGAAAAGATTTTTCCAATATAAAGAAAGTTTTCATAAGATTTCTTATTATCATGAGTTCTTGACTAAGTAATACAAAATTAAAGAAGAAAACTCGGGCATTATTGCCAAATTCTCTGTTGCTTATCAGTGAGATTGTCTAGCCGCTATGACTACGACCAGGGCTAAAAAAACTAGGAGAAAAAGTTTGAAAATGTGGATGAAAACGGTCTGTATTTTTAGATAATTTACCATCTAACATTATAAAATAACAAAATCAATGTCTCATGTAAATATTTATTACACGTAATTATTTTTAATCTTAGTGTAAATTCTTAATGATTTGCAGTAAACTATAAAAAGACTGACAGTAATACCCGGAAATTAGGTAGACATGAATATAAATGCCATGCAAATGTCATTTTCGCAAATTGAACTGTAATGATAGCTTTTCTTCCCGTTTTCTATTAATAAAATAATAAGTCAAAAATGGATTTAGAAAAGAACGCGCCTCATTAAAAGAAAGACACTTGCTTACATAAAATACTTTTTCAATAGCCTTTGATTTACAAGCTTTAATTATGCTTTTAACTCAAGTATCAAACCACGGAAATGCTTTTATAGCGAAAATTACATTAATAAAAATTGAAAATTATTATATCTAGTATTAAAATTTATAGAATATCAAACCCTGCTATAGAAAAATGCAGCAACTAACGTCTTAAAAGCACTTCTCCACATTTTCAACAAATGTTCTGGAAGCCTATTAGAAAATTTGGTAACCGCGTTGCATGGACACATTTATGGTTAGTGTACTCCAGGCGGGTAGCTACGGGGGTTAGGGGGGACGAACCCTCTCCCCTGGAAGGTCAGGCAACCCTTCCTGGACAACAACGTTAAAAGCAAATTCAGCATGTAAAAAATTTGTTAATTCAACTGTTGTAACTTTGCTCTCTATAATGTAATGGAATGCATTTTAAGGTCCATTTTGGTGTACAGACTTGGTAAAATTTTAGTTTAAATTATAAAGAAAATCGAAATTCCGATCAACCCCTCCTGAATGTGTATTGACCCCCGTAAGTGATAATGCTGGCTACGAGACTGAAGCGCTCGAACATCACGTTGAAAATGTGTATTAAAGTGTATTGCTGTGGCTGAAGTACTTAAAAAGAATATCGAATTTTTTTTGGAAATTCCGATTTTTTAAAAACGATATAAATTCTTTAAAACCTGCCATTTATGAAATTATAAGGTTTAGGGCTCTTCGGATACTACGGTGATTTCAGATTTCGGATATCTTTATTAGTATTTCAGTTATAAGCATGTGTATATATTTTGCCAAGTATCATCAGCAAAGTTAAAAAATTCCTGACCAGTTGAAGGTTAAGGAATATTCAAAAAAGAAAAAATTGAGATGCCTCTTTAAGTGAATGTATAATGCAAATGCGCAATAGAGTGTAACCAACCCGAGAAGAGAATTAAAAAACAGGAAGGAACCGGGACTAAATTTTCAATTTGTACTTATTACTCTAACAAATGTATGTAATTTCACAGTTCAGTTTGCAACTTAATTAATATAAGCAAAGTTTTAGTCGAATTTTCGAAATTTTATGCATATGAACAAAATAGATTACAAGGCGAGGGTCAGCAGGAGTGGGCCCAAACTTCACGAGACGAAAAATTGAGCATGGGATCAAAATTGTTGATCCCACAATATTTGGTCCAGTCCATAGAATTCCAATAAGGTATAGTTTCAAATAGAGAAAGGTCTATTCAAATAACATCGCGTAACATCTTTAACAAATAAGGAACTGAAGACACATCGACTGACTGCAATTTTTTTTATTTAATGCTTTAGTATAATATTTGGTCATCTCGATTAGATTGCTGCCGGTTCGGCTTTCTTTAAGTCCGTAACTGGTTCTGCAGTCCTAGAACGAAGACCAACCATATTCTAGATTACATGATAATTTTGAATAAACAAAATATTTTTAGAAAAATATAACATACATTCAAATTCCAATTGAAAGACTATCAAATTATAAGAATTAGATAACTGAATGTATCGGATGTTACTGAACTTAAAGAACTTTTCGCAGATTATATTCCCAACGCATGTAAGCAAAGCATTGTTAGCCGGAAGCAAAGAAAGAGAATTAGATTGTAACTGTCTTTCTTCTTACCGAATATTATCTAATTCTCTTTAAAAGATTGCATTACTAGTGTATCCTGAAGAACCACAGTATACAAGAAAATCCCCTACTCAAAATAACATCAAACAATATTCCATATTAAATTAAAAGCAAATGGGAATTACAATTAATGGAAGAAACTGTTAGTGTAGGTAAAAGCCAGTGTTTCAATAGGTTATGATAAACCAGAACCTGGGTTGAAAATGAGTGCAGGCTGGGTAAGCAAAGCCAAACATTTCGATAATGTGCGGGTAAATTTTAAACTTGAAATATTCAGAACATCAATTTGGTTCTGATAGAACACAGCAATATTTGTTTGTACAGTGCATTCGTCAAAATTTTCACATTCATTTGAATTTTGAGTTTCGAATTTTTAAAAAAAATTATTATGAATTAAACGAAAAATTTTTTAGCTGATGTGGATGCGAAGAAATCAGAACAGCAGTGTGAAATTTGCATAAACTTGAGAGAGGCCTCTTTCAACAAAACAATTAGTGTTTTTAATTGTTACTAACATTGTATAAATGTATGTTTTTACTCTTTATGATAAACTTAACCTTTAGCTACCTACGCCCCCTTACAAATGGGTCAAACTGATTTTCCAATATTTCAAACAATTTCCTCCAAGCGTATTATGATATTGGGAAATCCTAAGATGTGACCACAGTACTAGATAATCCCAATTTAAAAAAAACAAATTTTAAGTTCTCACCATTCCTAGTGTTCAGGTAAACAGAAGTTTTAAAGCTAAAGACAATGACAGCAACAACTAGCATCAACTATTTCGTTTTCTATAAATAGACTACCCAAGTCAGAAGTTGCCACACAAGTGCGAAAATTACAAAGGAGACTATTGTCTCTCGAGTGGTGTATACAGTTTAAGATTAAATGAATTAAAAGAACCTTTCAGAGGAGTAATTCAAAATTATATTATATTTGCGAAACAATGCAATGATATATTTGTACAAAAAATTGTAAGTTTTATAGAACATGTAATGGGATTAGGATGTACGTTTAGCATAGATCAATTTCGGAAAATTCCCATTACATAACAAATGAAAGTCTGACAAGTACTCTGGTTAGTACTTTTTTCCCTTAGCCTAAGCCCTCCAGGAAATATATTGTTTTCAAGGTGTTTCTCACTGATTGATTAATCTGTGCTAACTTTGGTAGTTTGGAAATGATAATAACAACCCATTAACTATAAATCACATTGATTTCAATTTTAAGATTTCAAATTCAGGATACTAGACATACATGCATATGTTGTTGATTAAATTTAATAAATTTATCAGCACATTCAATTTCTAAAATTGAATAATTCTTTGATTTTGGTCGCTAAATTCGTTCAATAAAACAATAATTTTGGGAGTATATCAAATCATTGAAACTTCCATTTACTTCATTGCAGATTTGATGACTATAATTGAATGTTCTTTTTTCACAAAATATATTATAAACTCTTGTAGTTTATAAATATAATTAGATATATACATAATATATATATATATATATATATATATATATATATATATATATGTATAGTCGAATAAACATTTGCAAAATGACCTAACATTAAAATAAGAGAAAATGTAGAACTTAAGAAAAATTCATAAAGTATTAATTGCAGATTGATAACATAACTTTGCTTGTTGATTGTAATTATTTAACCGTCAATCCAAAAATTCACAACAGCTATGCATTTAATATGCAGCGTGACACATGGAAATTTTCTGAGTTAACGTGGTGCCCATAATTTTTACTAACATGACGTTTTCACCGACCAAAAAACTACTTATATTTTTCGTTTTTACAGCGCATTGCTCTCATTGCGAGGTAGGAAACTTGTCTCAACTTTTGTATATTTATTTTTAGTTAACTGAATGAGAAAAAGCATCTTTCGCCACACAGCTCAGGCTGCTAATATGACGATTCAAAGAAATTATATATATATATATATATTTAGTATTTCCCAAAAAAATATATTTCATATTATGAAAATAAAAATTGGATTTTTTATTTTTAGATAATAATATCTTATTTGAAAACCCTCATTTTCCCATTTGTAATAAGAATTAATTTTTCAGTTTTAAGAAAAACTTACAATGGTATATTTAAATCCAATAATGACATGTAAGAATAATTTATGCAAAACTAAAGCACTGAATCTCAAAGTTCTCAAAAAAGAATAATATTATTTTTATAATTATTTCTTGCTATATCCAATGGTTCCTTAAAAATGTAAGTGGAATTTTGTATTTGTTTTCCAAAAAAACGATTTGTACATTTAATTAAATAATCATAGCTTCATATTTAACAAAAGCTAAAAGAATATTAAAAATTTTAACACAAACACACAAGAATATTGCATTAAATTTAACGCCAATGACTGAAATTCTGCATAAATTTTCAGAAATTGTAAGCTTAACAATAGCACGTTTAACAAAGAAAATGTTTATGACCTATGTAAACTCATTAATAGATTTTTTTTACAAAATTAACCAATTGTTCACTTTCTCCAATAATTCAAAGTAGATTATTTCAATTCCAACGTGGCTTTGTTAATTGCCGTTCTATAGTTATTCAACTTTTGCTATGTTTTTATTGTGGTCACGTCTTCTCTAAATTTATAGATATAGAGTGCAAAAACAAAGTTGCACCTAAATGGGCTTGCTGCCAAGGCAAGAAGCGAGAAAAAATCATTACATTTTATGGTTAGTATTTTACTAAATTATTACATTTTATATTTAAAGATTAAGAGTAATATTCTAATATATGTATCCCAGTAGCAAAATTAAATAGATGTGTATAAAATTTTACATAGCTCTATTGTAGTCTCACTTATATTAAAATAAAGTTAAGATATTTCAATTTGGTTTTTGTTGAAACTTTGACATGCCCGGCCTCAGTATATATTACTTATTTTACAAATTTACAACTCCTATTGAAACATTGGCAATGGGAGAAAACAAAATTGAAGAACGTGCGTGCTTTGTAGCAATTTTCAGCGAGTCCAATCGCAAGGATTTAGTCAAGATAATTATATATTGAAAAGCGTACACAGTTCAACCGGGTATTACGCAATTGAAGATCGGATTTATACCAGTCCAATCTTAACATCCGACTAGGATTCTGCGGGACCATCTAGTCCATAAAATTTACTGAGACTGAGACTAAATATTTCAGTGAGATTGGGACCATGAGTAAAGAAGCTCGAAAAGCGTTTTCAGAATATTATTCCCAAATTTGGCTAATTTTCTACATAACAGGAGTTATGCCATGAGAAAATTCTATCTAATGGGATGGAACTGTGACCAAATTCAATGAGAACTAGTGGGATTGGGATAAAAAATTTCTTTCAGAACCCTACAACCGATCAACTCATAATATAAAATTGCAATTGAATTGAGAGTTGTGACATATGATAGAGGATTTTGACAAATGCTTCTTTATTGAAATAGAAAATTTTGATCTAGCTCATAGCATGCAATTATCCTAAATAGGACCATATGTAGAGCAATTGACCTCTTAAATTTTTGGCAGTAGTGCAAAATGCCATAGTAAGACGTCGCTAAACCAACTATGAATTACTTAAGGCACACCATGTTGACTGTCATCATCAACACGTTTTCAGACATTTTTGCACGTACGAGTTATTACCATGGAAATGACGAAATGTGTTTCTTGCAAATATAATCATTTCTTATAGAAAGAAAACGTCTTATATTAAATATGTTTGAATTCATTCATAGGTAATAGTCCACTAACGATTCAACTTAATTGAAATTTCTCACAGTGGGGTTTTAGTATGATATTAGATACTTATATATATGCATGTAGTACCGAATTCCTCCTAACAAGCAAGTGGGTGACCAAATAGAATTTTTCAAAGACATAGTAGCTCAACAATTGGGAAAATAGATCTTAAGCGATAGGATGGCTGCCGCTTCGGTTGCTGCTTCAACCCTGTCATTCTTGCTGCAGTACCTCAAAATATTAAAGAACTAAGTGCATCACAGATTCAGTGAAGTTAATTCATATAAGTTTCACGGATATTTTTAGGAGCAGTTACCGGAATTAATGGGTTATTATATGATATGCTTTCTTTTTCAACTAATTATTAAGACGAGTTTTCAAAAAATATTGGGAAGAAATTGAACAAAGCATATTTGCATCGATTGTTGTATCTTCACGAGTGACATTGATTGATGTGAAATCGCCATCGTCGTAAATGGAGACGCATCCACAGTTTTTAACATGATTGATGTATTTGATTCCCGTATTAATTAATTAATTAAAAAAAACTCTGCATTTTCACTTTTGAAATGGTTTCTTGGACCTAACAAAAAAATTACTAGAATTAATTATGTATATATATATATATATATATATATATAAGGTATAATGGTATGATGTGATGCAAATTCTATGTATTTATGTATAATAGGAATTATATACAAGCAAAGCATTGAATAATTTATAATTTAAAAAAGACAATTACTATAGAAGAAACACCAAGTTTCATTTCATTAATGAGTTATGTAAAAAATTTTTTCGTGTTAGAAATAAATTTATTCACCTAATAACATTAATAAATTGTTTATTAATGATAATTTATGTATTAAATGTCAATTTTAATAAATACACTACTCAGAAAAATTCATTTTAACACCCTAATACTTAGCGCGAAATATAAATACCTATTGAAACACATTAAGCGAATACAAATATATTTCTGTTTTCTTATGTGTAGAATATGTCGACAA
This sequence comes from Hofstenia miamia, assembly GCA_900660155.1. Taxonomy (NCBI): domain Eukaryota; kingdom Metazoa; phylum Xenacoelomorpha; order Acoela; family Hofsteniidae; genus Hofstenia; species Hofstenia miamia. Next base: position 494,104 of record CABFPE010000321.1, on the reverse strand, counting down.
TTATCTAAACATACAAATATAACTTTGAATATCATCATTAAACAGTTTTACTAACTAAAATATTCGCGCTAAGTATTGCACAAAATTAATTTTACATGCATATATATACTAGTATATACATGTATATATATATATATATATTTGGTGTGAGTTATCTATTTATAGATTCTAAATTAATAGAAATATTAAACAAGTATAAAATATATGAAATACTACAAAGTGTGCAGAGTACAGTACTATTCAAATTGGTGGGAAATATTTTTAGGACACAAACGTAGCTTCTAGTAATTGTTTACTACTTTCAAGAATTATAATTAAAACGTGTTGTAAGAGAAAATTGTAGTAAAAAAACGGAAACGACGCTCGAGTATCCGATGACGCTTGGCAATTCTAAGAGCATTTATGGCTACACTACACTCGATTTCTTCGTTTTGAAGTATTATATGTATGTTTGACTAACAATATAATGAAATTTGCGCAAATATTGTTTCACATCACCACGCACGACACATGATTCTTGTCAAATTCACGAAATACCAGCATATGAAAATTATATTCTCAACTTAGTTTATGAGATAACCCCTATTCCATGTATACAATATACAGTCATGGACAAAAATCTTGATTAAATCCAACATATAAAAATATATAGTACATTTTTGAAAAAAAATATTTTTACAATCCTGTAACAGAAATATTTCACATTTTATTCATCCAATAATAGTCAAGGTATGTCTTTTGTTGAAATTACAGAGGCATTGGCTGTAATTGCAGTTATAATCAGAAGTAAAGCAATTGAACTTGGAGCTGAAAAAACGTTTTGCCTTAATTTATGAGATATTTTCAATATTCCAAAGTGATCATTGGAATACAATTTACGGGAAACAAGGAAGGCCATGCTTCGAGAGATAAAACAAGGTCTGATAATCCAAAAACTCACACGAAACTGGAAGAAAGGTCTATAGTTGCAACATCCCATCATTTTATGACCCCAGAAAACAACTAAAAATAGCTCCAACGGTTTCAAATTTATCCAAAAGATCAAACCCGCAATGGACCGCATGGAAGAATTTCTGCCCCGAAGTCGAAATTAAGACCGATTCTTATTCACAAAAGATTCCATTCTGTCTTACTAAATGAGAGCGATCAGTTTCCGATTGGAAATAGTTGATTCCCTCGGATGAATGAAAGATTGAGCTTTAACCACGAAGCAAGCAGTATGTTAGCCAACATGTTAAGATACGTCCTAAAACTCGATATTGCACAAAGACAACTAAATGTCACCAGTCCATAATGGTTTGGGGAACAATCCGATGTGATGCATATACAACTATAGCTAGATATACTGATTCTGCAAATGCAATTGAATATCAAAGGATAATTTTCCAGCTCTCTTGAAGCCCGTTATTTCTTTCCAACATGATTAGGCAATTGTCAAAAAACCCGGTGGGCAGTACAGTCACATTTTTTGGATAATTTTAATCTAAGTTTGTTCTGAAACAACCCTCTCAGAGATAATTGAGAATCTAAGGCAGACGTTAAAAGACTATCTAAGCCTCAGAAACCCAACTTCATTGGATAAACTTTCGAGCTTCACAGAGGAAGAATGGTACAAAATAGACACCCCTTCAATAAACTAGCTTTCTATGAGTCGTTGCCTAGGAGAATTACTAATATTATTAGTGACATTCCTGCCAAGTTTCATTCAAAAACTACATTTCAAACAAAAGTTATAAACATTTTAGTTTTGGCTTTCATTAATAAATATTTTATAATAATATTAATAAACAACACATTTTTCACAATTGTACGATGTAAATAAGAACTTACTCAAACTGTGATACTACACTTACGGTATAAATGATATTTTTCAATATGAAAAATACGCAGAAGGACACAAATTCATACAACATGTTGTACAGGAGCAGATAGCACGTGACACGGGCCATATACACGAATACATAATGGCACATGCGAAAATTCACATGTCTAATTCCTCAAACACAAAACAAAATGTCTGCAACGAATCAGAAATTAATCGCAATGATTATAGGCGCCATCTATGAGACTTAGTGTAGTCGCTAATTGAATTAAAAAGCAGTATAGATATCCAAAACCGACGCACGTTCAAAGAAATGCGACTGAGTAAATGAAATTTGATTATAAAAAACGAATTCACGGCTTGAACTTGTTAATATTTTGCAATTTGAGAAAATGAATACCGAAATTCATATGACAATGATTAAAGCAACAGATTAAAAATCAAACTTAAACGAGGTTTTGAATGATCTCACACTTAAAACACTCGTCAAATGTAAATTCAGAACAGCAAGCAATGTAAGAAACAACTTTAACTAATTCGAAATTCGCAACATCTGTAAAAATGAATCTTTTGTCTAAACCATATTAAAAATTTACACTTGTTCTAAAGCCTGCAATAGGCTTCACTAGAAGACTGCTAATCGACTATTAAAAAAAACAGGTGCCCAACATAAATTGTCACATACTACTCAATATTATTTAATTGTAGAAAACAATTATATATATATATATATTGCTCAGAAATCTACACAAAACATTACAATATCTCTCAACAACATGTGACTTATCAAAACATTTTCATTAGCACGTACCTGTTCATCTTACGTGATACCAGTAAACATTTTACTAAAGTCTGTGAATCACATCTGATAAAAATGTCCCACGTTTGATTTACAGACCAGACCACAAATGTAATTAATGTTACTGCATATGAAACACAGGTATTGATCATGTAAAAAAAATAATTTAAACAAAGACGAGCAAATTGAAATGCTCTTTGTAAAGTTACCACAAGAACAAAGATTTGGCAATTTTTCTTTCTGGATAGTCTTGGATAGAATTGGCACAGCATGGGGAAATAAGCAAAATAATTTCACAGACTTTCCAAATCTAGCCTAAAATGGGAAATGGACAAGCAACAATATTTTTATAGCATATCGACTTTTGATTTTGCAGGCGAGGGCATACGTCCAACAACCATTTTAAAACAGTAAAAACAAGAATAATCTACCATTTACCACCGTAACAGACAATTATGGTGGTATGAAAAATTACTAACCAATACTCCTTCATTGACTTTTAATATTAAATATAAATTTATTACACATTGAATATTCACTTCTCAAAACTTTGATGAAAAAATTGAATTTGGGCTGTCGTTCTTCCCATTAACTGCCATTAGCATATAAAAGCTGTGGATTATTTTGCATTAAACTAGTAGATATTTGCATTCATTAATTGCATTTTCAATTACAGAAATATCCAAAATAAATATAAAAATTCAACTGAAAAACAACAGTGCTTGAGCATTTTTGACAACGGAAATGTTTAATGAGGCGCAAAATTGATGTGACAGCAATTTCTAATCACGACGTTGATTGTCACGCGTCCATTGTCACAAATCTCGCAAATAATGAGCATTTGGAAAATGATGGAGCAAACAAAGTGTGAATGTCTGAAAGAACACATTCCTGGGAAAAGTTTTAGAAACTTAAATTATTTTAAAAAGCTCTTCATCCGTGAACAGTCGATATTCTTTGTGTAACTGCTAATTGTAGAAGCGACTTACTGTGCTAGTAGATTCAGGAGAAATTTTTTAAATCAATTTAAGATATGTTGCCGAAATATGTTTGAACATTAGTAACTTGAATTAAAAACATAGAATTCAAATTAATTAAAGTAGTTTTTCAAAAACATTAAAATTAGATGAATATTTAGTCAGTACGTAAAAAGGTTAATATTAGAAATTTATGAGCAGACTTAATAATGATATATATATATATATCAGAATAATTCTTGATACTTAAAAACCTGACGCTTTAATTAGGACAGCCCCTGATATTTTCAGTTTAATTAACTCTAAGTTCAAACAAAACGAATCACAAACCAACTTTCAATTTGATTAACTGAAAGTTCATCAAAAATTCCTGAAAGTCAAAGATTATAATTTTGGATATCTAAGTATAATATCAAGTAGTATGGCAACATATTGCACTGCAACCAGTTAAACTTTAACTAACTAACTTCATAGTAATAAAAAGGAAGACAGCAACAAACTTAGTAAAATGAAATATTTTAACACACATGTCATAATAAAGTTGTGCAACATTACATAGTCTAATTTGAAGTAACTAAAGGACGATTAGGGAAGTGATCAAAAAAGATACTCTAAAATTGAGTGAACGAGTGCGTTAACTAGAGGTAAATTGGGTGCTTGCTTCCTCCCAAATACAATTATTCAGCTCAGAAGGCAAAGAGTACTTAATTTCCTTATAATGAAGGCATTAATTCACGCAATTGTTAACGCTATTTTGGAGTATCCTTTTTGGATCACTTCCCTTACTTTCACCACAATTGGCTTCAAACATTGTTTCGTCAAATGCTTGAACAGTCGAACGTTCGTGGTTGAACCGAACGTTCGAATGTTAATCGGAACATTTGAAGTAAACAAAACTTCAATATATAATGGATGTAAAGTACATTCTAAAATAAAAACCATACAAACAAAACAACAGTATATGAATATGAATGCCCACTTTTATGAAACATACTCAAAGCTTTAAATTATTTTCTAACGTGCACTACAGTGCACCACCTTCATTTCACTTTTTGTATAGCTTAATTTGTTGCAACAAATTAATATCCACATTTAAGCAATTATTTGGATATTTCTGGAAGAAATTCAGAATATATCAGTTATTCCAACTCATAATATTAGCAATGGACATCGCAAAAAGAAACCAACGGCCTCCTTACAAATGGTAAGTATTCAAGTAATCATTGCTTAAATTTTTTCCTAAATTATGCAAGTAATACAATTGTTTCATTGCATTTGTTTCATAAATTATAACAAGCACATAGGTTTAAAAAATTTATTATTATGGTGCACGCTAGTAGTTTGTGAAATAAAAAACTCGAAATTCTATGTTGATGTAAATATATTTATGAGAAGAAATAGATTTGATAAACTGCTTCTGTTTGTACATCTCTCAGATTCATTATTAGGTGCTGGCCAAGACGATAAGTTTTAGAAATTGCAATCACTTCCTACGTGTTTGATAAAGTGCTATGCCTCAGGATATAATGTTAATGTTGATGAAAGTATGATTCCGTATGTTCAAATCCAATTCGTTTTGGTTTCAAAGTATAGTATCTCAATGCCTATAATTGGTACCTATGTTCATTTCAATTATATCGGGGCATGAATCAAAACCAGGACAATGATGCTATTCAGGTAGGGATGTTAGAAATTCCTGGATACGCTCCTGCTTAACACTTAGTAGGCTTCCAAGGGTTTCCAATTAGTAATAAATAACATTCGACTAGATGGTTATTGCCATTATAAGAAAAAGGAAACAGCGATTTAAAGGTGAGGAGTGTAAAACTTATACTATAGCCAAGTACTGAAAATAGAAAAAATGGACTTTGTGTAGAGTGTTTCAAACATTCGAATGAATCACCCACTAAAATAAAAATTGCGCTTTTGTGAGTTTTGACAAACTTTTTAATTGTTTCTATAGATTATTCATTAATTGTAATAGAATTTGCAATGTTGTTTATTTGCCATATTTTGAGGTTCATTATATGCTAGAGTTCACTATAGTGCACAGGCAAAATAACTAGGATGTTCTTTAAGAACACCTTTGTGCTTTTGAATTCTAGTTAATTGTTACAAACAAAAGTTATAACCCTAAAAAATCATTATGCTAATTTTGATAATTTGGTAAATATGGGTAAAAAATCTCATAATAGTCAATTGTTTACAATTATGATTTCCTACGTTTTAATAATTTTGCAAAATTTAAATGCAATATGCTGTGTATAGTTCTGTGTACAATACACACGTTATATAAACTTAAAATGGATAGCTGAAAATAGTTTGAAACTAACTTTTAATTGGACAGTATTTCCCTGGATAAACCAAAAGGTAGCAGCTGCGTCATTATTAGTTTAGTTTAAAATTTTTAATGGCGTTCTACAAGATAAATACGCCACATGCATTTTTAATATTTATTCGAAAATAACTTAGTTTCTGCATTCATAAAATAGAAATTCAAAAAGAATTGTGTCTGGCGCAAACATCAAGATATTAGGGGTAAATAAATAAATTTCCAAGCTTGCTTCCTCAGCTAAATACAGGAAGAAATACAGTTACTCAAAAAACAGAACGCACTTGTTAACTATAAAATAATATATATTTTAAAAAAAAATACTAGGTTCATATATCACGAGATGTTAAATATTCAAGAAACAAAATTTGAGAATATGCGAAAAAATGAATATAAATATAAACTAAATTTACCAAAGCTATTGTAGTATATACATATATATATATATAATTTTGTGAATTTTATAATGGGAAACTTTTTGATTATGACAGTGGCTTGCCAAGACATGTTAAATAAATGATGTTTCATTTTTTAAATTAATACATAAAATTTTGAATATGCATAGCTGTTTTGATTAAACAAATTCTAGGTTTATTTGTCATAAAAGATCAATTGTGATAAGTTAAACATGTCAGGTTTAAATACAAATTTACCATTCACCGAAAAACCATGGCAATATATATATATATATATATATATATATATATATATATACATAGGAAGTTGCAGAAAACAAAACTAGTTTATTTATATATAAAGTTTGATGAAGATAATTCATTATGCTGAAAGATAGTTAATATTAATAATATGAAATATTACTAAAAAGTAATAGTTAAATTTATCCGTAAACCTTCAATTATATGCTATATAATATACAAAAAAGCTGAATTTCAAAATTATATAATAGTGACTACTGAAAACACTGGTAGAATTAAATATGATAATCTCCTTTTACCAAACCGAAGTTGACATTCTCCGTGAAGTTTCGCAGTCGGTCTATTTTTGTCAATAATAGGCATTCTGATATACACGCGTGATCTTTTTGGTTAGATTAAGTGATTAGAATAGGCTTAATTAATAGCAACTGACCTGTAAAGTTTGAATCACTAACTCTCTTTCCTCTCGTTCACGGCGTAGATCCGATTTAAGATTATTAACTTCTTGGTCACGCTCGTCTCGTAATTTGCTCAAATTCTCCGCTAATTTGCATCGATCAGCATCGAATTCGTCGCGAATTGCACCAAATTCCGTTTGGAGGCGCTCGATTTCTTGTGCTTTTTCTTCCCTTAAATAAAAAGCAATTTTATTTAATTTTATTTTAAAGTAATAAGAGCACGACAAATTACATCACAAGTAGGTTAATTCAATGCAATCAATTAAATCATTACATGCATTTCAATTTTTGGAATTTGCGATTAATTCCACCGAGCTTTTAAATTTAGTTTTTAAAAATATATTTAGAGCACTGTGCGCTTTTGGAAATATTAAAGCAAATTCACTCTAAGGGTACGCTTGTGGACCACAGAATTAAATTGAGGTCGTATTTGCGACATAGGAATTAACAAAAAGTTTAAAATTAATAAATTATAACTTTCAGTTGAAGCTTTACTTGAAAAGGTAAGGGGTTTCCAATCACAGATGTAGCCGGGTTACGATTGAAAATGTGCTCTGGTACAAAAAATTTATCTCAATAAACAAAAAAATTTATTTTCGTTCCTAAACTACAGCTTGCGGCACTGCAGTATCCTAATGTGTCCCAACTTGTCTTCTCTGTAATCAGTTTATCATTGGTGATCCGGGTCTAAAGTCTTGACTTCGCGAATGTGACTCGCTAAACCAGTTGCATCGCTGATTCCAACGTGAATATTCATTAAAACCATAAAAAATTAATTTAAGATGCAATATTTATTAAATACCTTGCTATGTTTTTAGAGATATGAAAAAAGAAACATGCAGTTCACAGTGTAACTTTCTCCCTATAGAGTTTACTGCATATTTAAATAAATCAAAATGGAAATGAACTTCACTTCAAAGGTAATCAGCAGAATATTACATTAATGATTGTCATTAGTAAAAACTGAATCAGAAAGCGACATTCCGAATTAAGGTTTTGTCAATAACGTAATGAACAACAATAGTTTTAGCTTTCTTAGAAAACTTATGTTATTATCACCAAGATCCAAGAAGTACAGAAAAAATTTTATAAAGATAAACATAATTGTTAAACATTTTTGTAAAACATAAAATAATGCAAAAAAATTATATGTCATAAAAATACCAAAAAACTACGCATAAGTACAAGTGCACAGCAAAAACTTTGCAAACGTATAGGGATTTTCAATTTCAATCAATCATATACTTTTGCAATAATCAGCAAATTGAATTGATACAACTGAATTGTGAAAACCAAATTACTTTTGCTGATAGATTCTCCAAGGAAATGAGAGCTGACTTGCTATTCAATGGTATGTGGTCAGATGAAGCTAATTTCCACATAAATTGTAATTTGGAGGATTCATGTGGGGCGATTTGGAGCTGTGAAAATCCATTTGTCATTGTTTCAGGATCATTGCTCTAATCAAAAGTGACTTTCTGGAAAGGATTCTCAGGGAAGAATTTGATTCCATCATGCATTTTACTGGAATATTCACAAGTGAAACGTACATTGAACTTTTGTCACACTACATCACTTTCCTGAAGAAAAATGCTGTCATCCTCAATATTCCAACAGGATAGTATATCCCCACATGAGGCACACAAAGTCAAAGATTCCTTGAAATGCAATTTCAAGCAAATTGAATTCAATCAGAGAACATGCTTTCATGACATCAATCCTTGTGATTTTTATTTTTGGGCACGTCTGAAGAAATAACCCATCAACTATATGCATGTTAGATGCATTTGGTCGGTTTATATATCTCATATCAGCATCTGTTGAATTTACTTTGTAATAGGAAGCAAGAAGGCCAGTGCTACATTCAACTTTGCTTTACTCGTTGCTCTAAACCCTTGCTATAGTAATCATGCAGAATGATTTTAATACTGATGTCTGAACAGATTAACTATTGCTTATATACTCTCTGCTGTGTTTGTTCCAAAATCAGTGTAATCGAATAAAATTAATAACTCCCAATTCTACGATATTTTGGTACCAAACAATCGGTATTCCGTTTCTCAGAAATGTATACATTCACTATTATAGTACATAATACACAATTTGTTTATTAATCATGAAGAAATTGAAGTAGCTGATATAGTGCCTGATATGATGGATAAAATTTGAATACCAAAATAAGCATAAATCAAGAGCAATTTCTTAATGATGTTTTTATAAGAGTTGAAGATTTGCATACACTAAAAAGAATCTCGCAGCCACTATTTTCTTAGAACTATTAAAGTTTATAAGTGACATTTAATTGTATTGGAGTTCAATATTAGCCTACAAATTATGATAAATGATACAGATGTGAAGAAAATCTTTTACTGTTACTGATTCTCTGAAGATAAAGATTCAAAGAAAACAAGAACTGGATTGCATTTTTCACATATGGATAGTGAAAAACAAGTTTCTATAAAAAATTTTAAGAAAGTGTTGCTTGTGAGCTTATATTTAGGCAGTTAAATTCTAATATCAAATTTACTTTTGTTAAATCAAATTTGTAAAATATTTATATGAAAATCGTAAAAAAATTGAAATGATAAAAATTGGTCTAAAAATTCAATATATTTGAATATAATATACGCAAGTGTCCCGCAATACTCTAACAGAAAAATTTTAAAGTAGCATAACAAAGGAATATTTCTCATAAAGCTAACAAGAACCTCCTAAACTACTCAAAGGTGCTTTGAATAATCGATATCGACTGCAGTGGATTAATCGCTTAAACATACTTTAGTAGAAAACGTGCTTTTCTGAAAAAATACAAACAATTTTCCAACTGGTAGCATTTCTTTATTAGACGTAACTTGTCGAATCAGTATTACCCATTAAACATAATATTGGGAAAAAAATTTTTCATCCTGCGTTTTTATGTAAACCAGCTACATGCTTAGGATGGTGGGATGAATCCCAAATCATTTTATACTTAATGTATTAATTCGCTGCATTTTGTTAGGAATATGGCATAAGTCCTACTAAAACAAAGAAGAGCGTATACATATCACTTTTGGAAAACTGCCAATAATGACATATCCACATTTGGACATATAACTTTTATCATTAGCTTAATAACTTAACTATTCATACTCAAGTAGTCTTTGTACAAATTTGGAATTATAAATCATTGATTTCTCACCTAATGAATTCACCGTTTACCTCTGAACTCGACAATTTTAATATATCTCTGCTTCTGTATGGCGTTTCATAATAAAGCTCCGAACCCAAACTGAAGATGTAAGCACACGGGATTGCATTAGTAGTATACTTCTGGGTGAAATTTAAGAGTCCGTTAAATTTTATATTTAAAGGGTACTATCCCATTATTCTGCTAAAAGCTATATAAGCTTAGTTTATAGTTAAATACCAGTACTTGGTAATTGTGAAAAAGTAATTGGCATGTTCAATTGTTTCATAAAGCTCTGGCTTGGCTGGATTTTTTTTAAAATGTGAGACTAGTTCGCTATGCACTAGAATTTACCTAACCCATAAAGTTGGTTAAAGCATAATACCTGATTCTAGCCACATCATTCAAGAGTCTGGTGCGAGATTCCGAGTGATCTTGTTTAAGCCAATCAATTTCAGTGTTTAGCTTACTCACACACATTTCTTTTTCGTCACGACTTTCTGCCATGTCAGCTTTCATCTGCTCAATCTAAAACCAAGTTTAAAATAAATAATGTCTTGGAATAAGAAATAGAATATATAATCTCCGTTTGAGTTTCTTCTTAACTTGATGTCAGAAGAATAAACATTTACAGCTCAATTTTATTGCGAAGTTGATTATGAATTCAGGAAGTACAAGTGTAATTTTAACGTGCAATTTCATAGCCTACTGTGATTTCACATAGGTATTTAACATAAACCTACGAAACTATCACATTCGCAAATATGAGTTTGAGAGCTTAAACCTATGAAAATGTCACTTTCTTTCGGTGAAGTTTATTCTAGGGTAGGGTTAGTCCTAATGTTTATTTTGGTTTATTGGCTAAATGCAGGGTTGATTGGGGTAACCTTTTCTAAATATTTAAAGATTCTGGGGTGAGTAGAGTCAATTTTTAAAACTTAGAATATGTGTTCGATCAATGGCAAAATTCAATTAATTCAATATTACTGTTGCCAAAGAATTGATCACAGCCACAACAAATTTTTGAGTAATCAACTGCTTTAAGGTCAGTATTACGACGTACAAGATATTAATAAAAGGAATAAAGGTCTAATTTTTCTGAATCTGCTATTTAAAAAAGGAGTAAGGTTTAACTAGATCAATTTTTCAAAAATGGCTGCTGACTCAAAAGGTGTTTTGATTTTTTAATAAAAAGTAATACATTCATAATTATCTGTTAGCTTTACCTCTACCTGGAAGACTAATAAATGGCAAGTTGGGTTCATTTATCAAAATTACCAAATAGGTTAGGTTTTAATGGTTCTATTTAATCTATAATATCATCAGTAATAATTTTCATACATTAACATTAAGAATCTCCAAATAGTTTGAAATGCATTTCAAAAGACAAAATCTTAAGGTGTGTTCCCACTATCGACTTTTATCAGCAGATTTTAATCGAAAATGCAATTATTTTCGTTCACATTGGCAATTTTTTATCATCGGATTTTTTATCAGAAAAAGCGGAGTTGGAAGAGCGTTCAGACTATGGATTTTTTATCGCAGATGATAAATTATCATCTTTTAATTGACAGTAAGAAAAACAACAACATCTGTTTACGGATTGGTTTGTCTTTGACTGTGAACAATGTTTACATATTTTGAATTTGAAATATTTCAACGATAATAATTTACGTTTTGAAAGTCTGTTTCCTACTTGAGAAGTAAGCAATTAGTTTCAAGTAGCTATTCGACTAGTTTTAGTACCGTTCAGACTATCGACTTTTATCATCGATTTCTTGATAGATGATAAAAGTCGATAGTGGGAACACACCTTTAGATGCAATGTTCAATTAATTCCAGGCTATTGCTTGTAAGGCACTAAAATGATTTCCAAAATTGTACTTAAAAATGAACTGCTATATTAGGATTATGCTGGCACTCGCTTTATCATCCCGCATAGATTGACAGAATTAACAATAGATGGCGTTGCACAAAATTATTTAATTCACAAATTGATGTTGTGAAGGTGAATATGAAAAGACGCTTAATTAAAATTTACGAGTTATAATGAAAATGAAATGCACTAATTCACAACGAGGTTGCAGTGCACCTGGTATCCCAATTCCCTTGAAATCAACTTAAATCAAATAAATAAAAAACAATCTTCTTTGTGACAACTGATTTAAGAAATGAAAACGAAACTAAATGCACAATTCTAAAAATTAATGAAAACGAAAAATTTTAACATTTTCAATAAAATCTAATAGACTAAAAAAATTCTGCGATCTCCATTGTTTTAAACTCTCTAAATCCTTTCCAAGGGGAAAAATTTTACGTGCGTTTAAAGTCGACAATAATGTATTCGGCTTTATTTGGTTTAAATATTATACTCTATGTAAAATTGTAATTAATTTTGTACCCAAAGTGGCAATCAGGTCAAACAAATCCGTACCACGTCAAATGAACCAATGTTCGGTTAGTGCTAGGGCTTAGATTTTTTTTTAGTAGTGCCGAGTAATGGGTAAAAAGTTTGAAACCAGAGTTTTCATAAAAATTTTGGCCTTAAGTGTATTACAGCGTGCATTTAGCTTTTTTTATTAATACAATGCATTAGTTTTAATTAACAGCAAAAAATTGTGTATTGGCCTATTACTGTAATAAATAATTGAATGTCTGCACTAATGGATAGGGTCGGATCGGATGAATTGAGGCTGAAAATACCTGAAAACTTTTTAAATGAAAAATCATACTTTTAAAAATTTGATTTTGGACAAACTCAAATTCAACCTAATTCCCATTGCTTGGACAATTACATATACTCGAAACAAATAAAAAATTTTGACAGGAAAAACTGAATGTGAATACCAGCGGCTAAAAACATTGCTTTGAACATGTACAAACAAACATCATATTTTCACTCAACCTATTTTGTGCAATGCAGCTAAAGTGATATAATTTACCTTGGCAGTATACTTTGCGTTATCCTCATTGATTCGTTCAGTGAATCGGTTGATCAAATCATTCTTCTCATTCTTAAGATCAGCGACTTCCAATTTCAACCGATCAATTTCCTTGCCTTTCATGTTGTTGATCTGCTCCACTTCTAGTTTGTATTTGAGAACTTCGTTGCATTTCTCCTCAACAGCAATCTCCAGTAGCTCTTTCAGTCGTTCGATTTCATCCTCCTTGTCCTGATTTTCTAATTCTATGTTGGCCTATATTTGCCAAATCAATTTTCAATTCAAAATATATATATTAATTATTACAATAAGCATTAGTAAAACATTAAAGGTTAGCATTTATCATATTTTGAATTAAAATAAATTTCAAAACTTTTAATGAACATATCTTGAACATTCCTAATGATAAATATCTTGAATCCAAAGGATTAATTTCAATTACAGGTGCTTTTATGTTCAATCTTTTCAATGCAGACACAATAAATGGCAAAATATTTTCAATGATTAATAACTACTTAAAAACGAATTTTTTGCAGGATAATTAGTAAAATGGAATATTTTGTTTATCTTTTATGTCGCACCCTATCATACACGAATTCTTTTACTGACTTATTACATTGTAATTTAACAAATTATTTGTTAATTTCTTAAAAAAATCTTAAAAAGGAAACGCATGCTATGGAATAGAAAGCTTACCCGTACCTCGTGATAATTATGCATTCATCACTAATATATATATATATATATATATATATATACATATTCAGCATGATTTTGAAAAGCAATATACAAAAAATATTTTTCCTCAGATATATTTAAAATTATTTGAATACAAAAATTAGCTACCTACAACAATTGAGTGAGTGCGTATAAAAAGAAATATATTTCTCATAACAAGCTTATTTCTACATAAAGAAGTGATTATTTTGAAAGATTTTATGAATGAATTTGTAAAACGTCATTGTCAATTTCTAAACGAGAACAGCTCTTGTACGCTTGAATGCGAGTGAAGCAATTAGCGTTACGTTATAAATCTAAAATTGCTCAAATAAATGTTTGTTCAATGCGAATTAAATTATGGTAATATTACTCCCTGTAAATTACAAACAACTCCGCCCTCAATTGTTGTTCCTATCCACTTGAGCCTACATTATAAAGTCAAAGAACTAAATTACAATTTGAGAGTACATTTACGGGACTTTATTCCACAATAAGCGCACTTATTCGCCTACAATACACCGCTTATTCGTGGGAAAAAAAATTCATTGAAAAACAAACTAGAAATTTAATTTTTACTACGAGCTGTAACTACGGAGATATAACTCAAGCACCTCATTTTGCACTCTTGTGCATTACCAAAACTGCTAGAATATTGCGTAGTCCGCAAGAGTGGTACCCACTCGCATCAGAATTTCGGTATTTGCTTGAAAGTTTTTTTTGCTATTTTACTTGGAATTAATTCTAGAATATATATCCTAAATTTTATCAATTGCAATAATTGATAAAACTTAACATTGTAATTCATTAAGAATTGAGAAAAAAATTTAAAAATATAATTATTTTTTAAAAGTATTCATTAACATTAACCACCCTCGAGTATGTTGTTGGTGCCTTGTTGTTGACAGTCACTATTTGTTTAAAAATGCTTAATAAGTCCGTAAAATTAACTTCGTGATTGATAAATTGAAATCTATTTCGTAAGCTTAAATTTAGTAAAATTTTATTTCATTTTACCATTAATATTATTAATTATATTTATTTAATTGGTGCAGAAAGAGGAAACCGGGTCAATTTTCATATTGAGGTATTTGATAAATTGTGGGTGTTAGAATTAGGATAAACACTCGCCCTATTTACGAAGTTAAAATTTGGAGCCAACTGCAAACATTTAAAAAAATGTTCCCTTTTTCTCAAAATTAATAATAGTGCACGTTAATTCAAGATTTTATCAATCGATTTGCAGCTAAAAACAGAAGATTGCATTTTGTATAAGCTTATTTTTGTTCAAAAAACATTTTTTTCCAATATCTTTTCTGTAAAAATGGGTGTCAGCCTCCTCCGTTTTAAAAATCCTAAACGCGCCACTGAATAAGTGGGGTCACAAATGTATAGAACGCAAGAAATTTTATAATAGTGATAACTGAAAATCATTCCCAATAATTTCAAATTCCATCTACACACAATATTTTAAAGACCTTATTGACTGCTACAGAAAAAACAGTTATAAAATAATACGCTCAAATGTTCTTATTCTTAAGATTTGTAACCCATTTCAGTGTATTGAACTAAATTCTCATTCTTTATAAATATATATATATATATATATATATAATTAATTGCATAAGGTAATACTTGGATCATAATAGTTTCATGTTGGATTTTATAATTGTTAATCGATAAATAATATTTATGATAAATGCCTTACTCGTATATTAATTTGGCATGAAGAATACAAAATAAATTAGCAAACGCATAACCGAATCTAACGAAGCTCTGTTATTCAAATTCAAAATATTCTCTAACAATTTGAAGGGCATTTTAGATTATAATTAAAGTAGAAAAAATTGTCCTAACAATTGTCATTTAACTGATATAACTACTAATCGTATGCCTAAACCAGTATTTGTATAAAAGTTATATTCTACCTTTTTTAGGAAAACATATGCTAGGTATACAATAAATAGGCACAAAATATATTTGGACACTTATTTGTGAAAGTCTCATAAAATGTTTACGTATTTCATTGTTTAATAGTTTTAAACCATGAACAAAAAATAAAATATTGGGGACTTAACACAGCCTTGCTTGTTGAAATATATATTTAGTCTACATAATTAGAATTTCTTTGCTGAGATATCAGAAAAAACATAATACAGGAATCTTGAAAATAAATAAATTACTTGAATCAATATTAACTCGTATATATACTTTGACTTTCCAACATTTGTTTGGTAGCAATCCACATGCATGCTACAGAATATACTTGACTTCAAAATAGAATAAAATAATGAAAAAGATCAAATAGCATTCATAATGTACAATATATTGCGAAAATATGTAAAATTATGATGAGAAATGACAAAAAAACGACTGTTTTTGTGGACGTTTTTAAAACATTGAAAAGGTATTTCCCATATTGCGATGTGAAATCTTGGTTATACAATAGCCCGGTATTTTAAAAAATCAAAATTTGTGAAACATTCAAAACCAGTATTAGAAAATTTTAAGTAAATTTAAGCAAAACAAATATTTAGCTTAGCGAAATTGCTATAAGCAAGTATTAACAATTGAGAAATTTTAGAAAATTTAAATAGATAATATTAAGGAAATTTTACTAACTTGAAGTGATTGGTATGAACAAGCGTTCTGTTCCATTAGAACATTCAACTCTGTCCGTAATTGGCTGATTGCTTGGTTTTTACTTTCCCTGAGTTCTTCGATCTTTTCTTTGAGTGTTTTGATTACTTTGTCTTTTTCCAATAAGCATGTGATGTAATAATCCTTTTGACTTTCTTGCCGCATCTAAATGTTAAGCATTTCATTAAAAATGCCAGCGTTGCATTCCACACTTAAGTTTTCTACAATACAATTTTCATTCATACTTTTTAAACAATTTCATTAGACAAAATAACTACTGTCACAAGATGGCGTCACTAACAAAAATTGCACAATAATCAATCCCATAAAATGTCAGAAAATCAATGGTTTATCATATAAAGCAATAAATGAATTAATGTTTTCTTCTAGCGATTATTAGAAATTCAAAATGGTGCATATATAGCACGAATAAAATCTAATAAACTTAAGGAGTTGTTCAATAATTACAATCATTTTCAAAACATTTATTTATGAAGAATATATTCTTGTAAATAATAGTAATATTTATTACAATACATTAACTATGGGTACTGTTGCTCATAATTGATCATTAAAATGAAAACTTGCAGGAAAACTAATAAAAATTTTATTTGTTATTTCTATGGGGACACAGATAAAACTACAATCACTCAAAACAGCACAACTGGTATTCAAAATTGAGCCAATTATTTTACCACAAACATAACAAAATCGAACACTTATATATGATTGATGAGCACTTGATGATATTTGTAGTCTTTCATCTATAAAATTGATGGTAAGAGCAGCATTTGATGATTATTTGGTTGTTGAAGATTCTCAACAAGCAAAAAATATTCCTCCAAAGTTGATTTTATTCGGGTTACATTCATTTTCCTTCAGAATAATATATGTATTATTACATGAAATATCGAAGAGAATATAAAAAAATTAATACTCCACAAATAGTTTGTCTTTCATTTAAAAAATTTCAACAAATTTTCATCAAATCTCTCTGCAGCACACTTTAAGCGATTGTAGGAACAGAAATCCCATACATTTTGTAAACAAGATTTTCCCAACTTTGATCGTATATACGCATGGATAATACGCACGGTAATAATATTCATGCTCTATTTCAATCACTATTATTGATAAGATACATCACTGCTGAAATAAAAAATATGCAAAATGTCAACAAAATGTTGACAGACGTCCTGATATATTGATCAAACTACCCTATCAGAGTATACATTAAGTAAAAAAGATTAAAACAATCAAATACGAAATTGTTGCTATGGGTGTTTTAGAAAGTTATCTTGCGACAAATTTTGATTACATAAAGTATTTTTCATATTTTTCAAATGTTTCTTAAATATAAACTGCTGCTTTTACAAAAAAGCATTGTCAGACGCATATAAAATTTTGACACTTTGAGTTTGCTACTCGGATTTGAATAGTGGTGTATAACATGATATTTATGTATAGATAGGCTATAAATTTATTGTACAGATATAATTTTTTTAGATTGCTATTCACATATTGTGAACAACATTGGGTACACATATCGAAACCAAAAGAACAGTAACGTCAAAAAGACTGAAAGTGGAAAATCTATACAGAAATATCATTAATTAAACAATTTATAAAACTTTTGAAGCAGAGATCTGAAAGTTTGCAAAAGTTGCAGTTGCTTGAAGTTTTAAGATATTGCAATTTGATCAAAATAATCCCATTTGATTTCTTCTTCAAATTTAGCACTAATTGCATAAAATAACATACATCAATAAAGAACTAAAGAAATATCTAAAATAATTAATAAAATCCATTGTTAGTGAGGAAGTTCTTTCAATGATGATCCGAGCATCACTAAATACACTCGAATTTGATATTTGAGTAGTTGTGGAAAATTGTTTCCTAAAAAAATACAAGACTTAAATTGTGAAGCCAAGAATGCTGAGGTTGAACAGACATTTAGAAAATTCAAGAAGTTACTCTGCAAAACTAAGGCGACATCAGTCATCATATATTGTCAATATTTAGATTATTGGGCTTGCCAATATCTTTTGCAGTAAACATTTATAAAAACGTAGTTATAAGTGAAAAATTTTTTCTAAAATTGCTACCTATAGTAGAAGACAAAGTAGTTTAGTTTAGTTGCTGCCTCATGAACTTTAGATATCATTCAAGGACGTCTGAATTATTTACATAATTTATGTAAATAATTCAGACGTCCTTGATATCCTTATTAACGCAAAATTGAGTGATGAAATTTTAAAAGTATTGTAAAAAACTTCATATTGTATCCATTAGGATGTCTATTAAAAAATTTGAAAACTCTTGGATATTGACAAATCTTATGGAGAAAATGTGTGATAAAAATTATATTAGTATGCAGAAGTCCGTGAAGACATTAATTTTTGCAATGAAAAATCCGATGCCTCAGATAATAAAGTGGTACATTAAATCCCATACAAAAGAATTCGTGCAAATGCGCATAAGAACGCGTTTGCCAAAATTTAAAAGTGAAAATGAAAGAGGAGATAATTTTTTAAGATTTTAAATATTTTTATTAGTAAAAATATTTTTATTGTAAATTTTTTTTTAATTTCTTACGGTCAATAAATCGGAATTTCATTGAACAATTGCTAATCTGCTTAAACTTTAGCTTAAGCTCTTTATATAATAATTTATTTAGTATTGATAGAATGGCCATTTAAGTGCATATATCAAATTACTATCCAACAAATATATCCAATTTCATACAATTAAAAGATATTCGCAGAAAGGCCATTACTCCGTAGGATGCGTTTTCAAACAGAATTTTAAAATAGAACATTATGTAAAAGAATGAAAAAAAAATTACCAATGCAAATTCAAATGGACAATCAGTATATTTGGTGGTGCATGTACCTGCTGTTTTTTAACAAATGCATGTGGAAGTAAACAAAATTTTAGTTTGAGTCACTTTTGACACATTTGGCCGTTCTAGTGTCAAGTTACTTTTATAGTGAAAACTGACAATCAGCTTTCTAATTCTGACCGGACTGGTTTAAATATCCTCAACAACTTTTGAGCAAACGGAAGATTCCAAATCCAAAAATAGTGCAGGCATTTTCTCTGTACACTGAATTGCAAACAGCTTTAAATAACAGGAACTTTAAAAGAGAACAGAAAAAAATCGACTTCCTATAAAACGATTTAAGAATGTCCTATCCAATCTAAATTTGATTTAAGCAACTAAATTAGTTTAAACATTGATTTCTTGCTTTTAAATAAACTGATTGAATAAAAATGGTTTACTTAGTCTAATTTAATCGGTTTATGACCAATTTAAATGTACATCGCCGCTTTTTTGGAAATTACAATAAATCCTCCATTAACTTTAATATAGGACAAGGAAATGTGAATGCATTCACTCGCAGAAGTCATTAACATAGCAATCCAGAATTATAGACGTTGATTGTATAAGAAGCATAGAACTAACAGGTTTACTATAATAAAAGTAATACCTGAAACCAGACCATGTTCTTCAAAAAATGTATGACCCTACTTTATTAAATCAAAAAATATATTTAAAATCAAATTCAAATAGATAAGAATTTGTTTAGCTGCAAATGAAGATGACATATTATCATCACGAATTCGTGGGGTCATTGCGTTCTTCGTAAAGGTGATATAACATTAATTTTGCAAGCTGGGTATTTTTAATTACGTTATACTAAAACGACATGGAAGAGACACTATAACATTATTATCTACAACGAAAATTTAATAACTGCACGAAAAAATTTAGCATTTTATATCCAGATACTGATTATGCAGCGAGATACAACATAAAATTTAAGCCAAAAACCAGCGTGAAATCAACTTTTGCAATAACAAATTCAAACCTCAAAATCCTTTTCCAACTGCGAGACAGCACGTGATTGACTGCCTTTGGATTCTATGAGATACCTCTCCATGGTGGCAAGATCGTCTTTCATATTACGGAGATTGCGATTGGATATATTGTGCATTGAGTTTTGGTTCTCAATCTCGCGCTTGAGACTGATCATTTCAATGTTATTTTTGTCAATATCAGATTCTTGGTCCCTTATTTTCATCTTTAGCTCATCTATCGTACACTCACGTTCAGCAATCTGACTTTTTACCTAAAATTGATTGAGGTATTACATTTACAAACGAGATAAAGGAAAAAATATTCTACCTTCTGAGATAAAACGAATCACACAAGATGTATCTTAAAATTGATTTTTTTATAGTTCCATTCGATGAACATCTGTATGACTGAAATGGCCATCGCTGAAATCTTAAACAATGAAAAACCGATTCCAATTTGAAGTTTGAAAATTATTCTTTCAAAAACTTAAAACCTTCAAAAAATGATCATACTTGCTTATTCAAAAATGTCAATTTTTTTTCAGAAAAGTAAGTGCGAACCCGTTTCGATTTAATCTGAAAGTTTCCGATTCGATTGCAAATATTGAGACGAAAACTTTTCTAAAGCAGTAATGTGCTGACATTTACATGCAACACATCGTTCTAAAAATACCAAAAGACACACTATGTTTAAAAACGCCTTGGATCACAAGCTTGAAATTGAAAAATATTGATAATCATTGCTACAAGATTGAACAGTAATGGACAAAATGAAGTAATTTAATACAAGCAGTGCGACGCCATAATTTTTGAATTTACAGATGTCGCTCCATTTACCATTTACAACTAGGATTAGACTGATTTGATGGGCTGGTTCGGGCTTTCTCCGAGGAATTGGAAAAAAACCCGAATTGGTGAAACAGTGTGCGCAAAACAACGAAATGCAGTGCATGCTATAGAAACTAGAAACAATGTGTTGGCAAATGTAAAGTTCATAAACAACATTGGTCTAGAAAACTAAAAATTGAAGAAACGTTTTTAGCAAGAATCACAAAAATTAGGATCAATGGGTCAAAATTGATAAGATTTTAAATGGGTTGGGCAGGGATTGGGCCTAAATCTTTGGCCCGTGTCAATCTCTGTCTAGAAACGCGAAGCTGTCCGAAAATATTTCTGTATCTCCTATTTTATTTGAAACTAAAAATATAAGTACTACAATATATTGAGAAAAAATGAATTGCTACGTGGTTAGTATTAGGCGCAATGTCTGTTTATCGGTTTGAAATCAATACATTCGAAAAAAATTGGTGCGATATACGCTATAAATAAAACATAAAGTATTTTGACGTAGTTGTTACTCACAAAAGTTTTAACAGTGAGAGGGAAATATTTTATCTGTGTTCAATTGATTTTGAGATAAGAAAACAGCTATTTTAGCCTTGAGACAGAGTTCGTTCAACGTCAATTGGTATAACAGCATCAATGGCAAAACACTAACTAAAATGTAAACAATTACTGAATTTTGGTTTCATAGTTACACTGGGAATTATCAACAACAATTCGCTCCTGGAAACACGTCTTGATTATTTCTATAATGTACATAACTTCATTTCTGAATTTAATGTTAGAAAATGAACTTCTTGACATAAATACAAATGGCTGTTAACATAAAAGCTCAGCTCAACAGGAGTTTTAATTACAAACACAACATATGTAGTAGGCAGGTATAATAATCTATGCTATGACAGGCTTGTACAGCGCCGAAGGAAGCTTTTCTGTAAATTTATGTAGATTTGGTACTAACAAAATACAAAATATTTTCTTACAAAAATTTGATTTCCATCAATATTTAAGATAGCAATGGATATATGACTAGAATGTTTTTACTTTGTAATTTTTCGAAAGCCATTAAAAAATTCATTAGCATTAAGAAAATAATAAACAAATTTTTTAATGTCTTAATAAATTTTAGCATTCAAAATAAATATATCAGATGAATCAATGCCGATTTATCGTCGTAAATGCTTTAGGAAAAGTAAGAATTAAAACGTATTGAATAAAGTCGGTGCGGTTCTGCTGTCTTTTAATCCATTTTTTGAAAAAAAATCAACAAGTTTTTGGTGTCTATTCATCATTAATCTGAATATCCCTACAGCTTTTAGTAAGTTATGATAAATTTATGGAGCAAAATACTAAATAATATGTTGTAGAAATGATTTTTAAAACTTTTTCAGCTGAAATTTTTTTCGCATAACCCTAAGGTCAAAAAGTATATATATATATATATATATATAT